>JANHQD010001819.1:40946-102861 GCA_024721195.1 Marasmius sp. AFHP31
TGGGAGAAGGTGAGCAGAGTGGGCAATAATGTCTAAGGTCTTCGATGTCAAACGACAGTCCAAAGAATAAAAATCTGGCATTCTACCGTAATTTGACCCAACTTTCGACTTTTCGACTTTTGCCGACTTTTGCCGAAAGTCCGTTTTTGGAAAAATATGGGCCGACTTTCGGGAAAATTGACATGGCTTCCGGCTTTCGGACTTTTTGGCATTTTGGGGCCAAAAAGCCCCAAAAAGTCGCCAAAAAGTCGCCAAAAAGTGTCAAAAAGTTTTTGACCTTATACTGATGTTTCTCGCCGTGTAATTCAAGCCAGGTGAGCTTTTAGCATCGAGTATACACCGGCGTTCATTATTCAGTGATGACTAGTTCAAGGAACGAATACCCCGACAACTGGACTCAACCAACTCTCATAATCCGACCCCTTCCCTAGATCGCCCGTGACTCTCAATGTTCTGAGAAGAATCCTGTAGGTGCCATTTGGGATCGTTGTTCCGTTAGCAAAAGCCGGAGTGTCGAGAGCAATTTCTGTGACGGGATTTCCCCGCGGAACCTACAAGATGAAAGTTCCAAACGTTATGTCAACACATTGAAATCGAATCACGATCTCTCTTGTTTGAATTCTTACATCGTCGTTCCGTGACACGAAAGTGGCCTCATACAGACGCCCCACAGTATCGTCCAACGCTCCTCCTGATCTGCCGGAGGCCCCGATGTTCGCGTCAGAGGCCACCAAGTCTATTCGTAAGATCGGAGTGCCGAAGGTGAGCCTGCCACGACAGTCAGTATTGTCGTTATCGAACATAATGAAAAAGGTGGATTGCACCTGAAGAACACAGTGGGAAAGTCCCCAGAATCGGGATCAAAGGTATAGTTCTTCGGACCTTCCTGTACATCCCCAGCTGCATCGAGGAGTGCCGGTAGGTTTATCCCATAGATAACGTTCGTCGTGTCAATAACTTGCTTTGCCTTGATGGATGTCGCAAGCCCCAGATACGATACGTGCAAGGGGGGATCACCCTCGGCAGTCACTTGTATAAAGCCGGAATACACAGGGAACAAAGTAGAATCGGTTCCATTAGGAGGGACGAAGGTTGCGGTAATTGTTTTGCTTTGCCCGGATGCCAAAATGAAGGAGGTATCACTGAGATCAGCTGTAGCAAAATCGCGGTTGAGAGAAAGCGGCCCATTAGCGGGAAAGATTGTTTCCTGAAAGGGATGGTTGTCAGACGAGTGCTACTTAGCGAATTAGAGGGCCAAACGTACCGGGGCAACCGTAATGGCTGTTCCTGCAGGTATATGGCTGAGTTCGAATAATCTTTCAGATGGACCTGTATTGTGGACGGTAAAGCGGTGCCTGTTATTCCGTCTTCAATATAGATCCCATGGCCGACGGTACAGAAAGATGCTCACTCGCTCACGAAATTCGCCGTATCGTTCAGAAGGAGCTCGCCGGGGGTCACAACTGTCGTGCTGTGTACGGCGTTGTACACGTGAATCAGACCTGCTCCCTGTTGGGCAAGCGTCTGTAGCACCGTGTCGTCCCCGTGTTCTGCTGAAACAGCAACTGCTGTTGTCTCAAAGAGTGTCCGAATGCTGCGTACGAGTTCGGTTGATTTGCCTTTGGCTTCCAGTAGCAAGGCAGCACTTCCGGCAACAAAGGGGGCCGCCATACTGCATTCCAAGCAATCAGATTTTGACGAGTTCAACAGAGACCGATCCGTACCTGGTGCCGGAGGACAAGCCATAGGATTCCATCGTGACGGGCAGAGTTGAAAGGCTTCGATAAAAAATCGTCACGTTTCTGCAATGTATGAAAGCGTTGGACATCACAAACATATTCCCTCCTGGTGCAATAATGGCAGGCTTGAAGAAGAGGTCGTTTGTTGGGCCATAACTGTCAACTAAAAGTCAGCGACAGCCCTTCTGGTTGCAAGACAAGAGAAAAAGAACCTTGAGAATGAGGAGACCAGCCCTCCTTGCGGATCTGGAAATTGCACCGATCCTCCACTTTGTGGGAATGAAATCGTTATTGGTACGCCGGCAACAAATTGTTTCACCAGCTGTCAATGGTCAGAGAGATGGCGCCGGAGTCGTCACGAAGACTCACGAATTCGCCATCGGTAGCTTGAATCAAAGATGCAGTATAGTTGGCGACGTAAATCGATGTAAAGCCACTCCCGTCACTTGAGGGGAGTGAACGATCAGTGTATTCCGCGACCTATATTCACGCACTCGTAGACGAGGGCAACTTGTCCTCCTTTCTCAGCAATGTTTGTCAATTGGTCCACCTGCAAGTGTTGTTGAGTCGGACGCAGACCGAAGGGAGATGGCGATCTACGGCGCTACATGTTCCTCTCCTCACAATCTTAAATAGACTGCCTTAGTACGCTAGAACAAAAAGCAAAAACCGAGGTACTGACTACTAGGAATGGAGATAGGTCGGGGGTGCCCTCAGGAAGTGGACTGCAGGCATCGTCTGTCACGGTGGTATCATTAGAGGTGGCGAAGATGGGCAAGCTGTCCGAAACAGGAAGCGGAAACAGGTTGTAGTACACGATTGGATCGTGTTCAGCCCCATGCACTATGGCGGATTGCAACGTCGTAGCAGTGCTAGGATAGTGCAACGCAGGTTAGAATGAAGGACTGGGATATGCACGTCTTGAATACTAACTTGTCCAAACTACCCACCGAGATCACGTCGATCCCGTTTGCTGGCTCGGAAGTATACCATGCACCGATACCTGCCTGAAGAGATATTGACAGAGCCCGAATGAACACCGGTTACTAAGTCCTCACATCGTTTCCTGCTGCAATCGTCACGACCTTCCCGGATTGTGCGATCCTGCTTGCAACAACGGAGGTAGTCCCTTCTGTCCAGCCGTCAGCTCCGCTCAGAGATAGATTGATTACATCTTGTCCCTCTTGGACAGCCAACAACATCGCATCAATAACGACTAGGATGGAGGAGTGAGAATAGGTTTTGATGTCTCCGAATCAGTTGAGCTTACCGTCGTCAGTCGCGAAACCGATACAACCAAAAATGCGGTATGCGGAAAGCAAAGCAGAGGGTGCCACTCCGCTCATGTTGAACGGGTTCTTCGAGGGGTCAGCGCCAATGATTCCCTACATGTGCGATTGGTAAGGGGGAGAAAGAATCCGACGAGGTCGCTCACAGCTACGTGAGTACCGTGTCCTATCGCATTGAACTTCAGATTTGTCGACTACTACGGCGTCATTTTATATTCACCAGAACATTGATCTAAAGGATCTTCGTCCGGAACGGGAGTGTTGTAGCCTAAAACTTGCCATAAGACTACTTCCGCGAAATAAACACAGGACTCTACCGTCGTAATCGTCCCCGACCAGATCATATCCTCCCACTATCTTGAATCCTGGACCAAAACCTCCCCCGAGTGCGGGATGAGTGTAGTCTATACCTGGAGCGAAAATTTTATCTTCAATCCCGTGCTAAAGCATGAACTTTATCGAAAGACTTACCTGAGTCAATGCTGAGAAAAGGTCACTGTAACAACACTCTACAAAATTAGTGTGACGGCGCACATTCCGATTTTTATCCCCTTTCCGGTGATGCCTTCTGCATGTACTTTGTCCACACCCTGAGAACGACACCGTAAGTGCCAGCCCCAAAGTACAAGCAACAGACGCACAGTTATGACATGGGTAGACTGAGGGTTGGATAAGATTTCCTCGCGGTGGTCTTCATTCATAACACGCGCAGATACAGGTCTAGGTAGGATGGCGCGGCGCTTGAGATTGAATAACAGGAGGACGCAGAAACACTAACTGGGGTCGGTAGAACTTGCGCAAGGGACGGATTGCCTTGACCCCGTGGACGTTCGACAACTTGGAAACATCCTATGTTTCAAGTCTTTGAGAGTGTGTCAGGGAGAATTGTGCACAAATCCTACTTCGGGGTTCTTTACGGTAGCACATGAGCATCCTTTGAACAACTCGAAAGACAAGTTTTGCTCACCTTGAGAGTCAACGAAACACCGACGAAAAGTCCTGGAGAGTCAAACTCCCTGCTGATCTCATACTCTACATCGTTGATCTTCATAGCTTCATAGAGCCGTTTGTGCACGTTCGCCTATTGACAGGGTAGTCTGGAGCCTGGTAAATGAGTAGTATCACTCACCGTATGAGGAGCGAAACCGCTCCCAGCGATCGAATCCACTTCAACGATATATCGACCCCGAAGATATGGCGAGCCCGTATCTTGATTGACGATATCCTTTATCGGAATGGTAGCCCAAACACCATGATAGACTGCCCACAGCGCCAGTCCTAAGGAGAGGAATAAGTGTCCTACAACCATGCTGAGCGGGTGCTTCGCGAATCGAGGCCTTCTTATGCGGTATTCCTATATATCTTCCACATGCTACTTATCGGTGAAAACCCAAAAATAGTTATAATAGGGCAATTCGTATGATTCTTCAGTTATAGCGCGCTTTTGCCGAGGTTGATGATTTGAACAAGGTCCGATCTATGATTATATAGTTCCATACAAGTCTGTCTAACCTACGGCCACAAGTGAGAACGTGAACAAAGTTTGAAGAGTTTTGCACACTTACCGCAGCATGATTACCCTTCGTCTGAGGCACTCACGAAAGTCGTGCTGTAGGTCCTCGAGGGTCCTTGCAAAGAGACGCGCCGTGGGAATTTGTAATCCAGCTCCGATCCCAACTCTCCCGCTACCCAGCACGCTTCATTCACCATAACTGACAGTGCAAAAGTCCATGATCAAGTTGATAATGTGAGTAATGAGTGACAAGTGTTACATTGATGTAGACTGCAGAAATGCCAGATAACGAACAGCATGAAAAAGAAACGAAAACTCTAGGAAGTCTCGAGGCAAGTCCAACTCCCAAGCGTACTGCCCCCACTATCCAGCTACTCAGTTCTTCAAGTGGCCTATATCGTACATAAGAAAGTCGGCCTGTCTCTGTCCAGTCCTTTCACTCCCTGAACCAAACGGATTCTGGCTTGACCCTGGCTGCGAATACATGCTGGCGCCATCTGATGGTGCTGTTACTCGTGATCTGTAATCTGGTGGATCTGACGAATACTGTGATGCCCGAGATCTTTGCTGTGTGGTCGCCGAACTTTTCTGGCTGTTCATTCGCGAAAGCCAGTTCATCACCCGGACATTTGTCGAAGCTGGAACAACTTGAAGCATCGGAGAAGGTCGTTCATGGGAATGTTCTGAATCTGTAAACAGAACGCGTTCTCTCGTTAGACCAGCCAGGAAAAGAGGCAAGCACAGTTTCAAGACTCACCAGACTCAGATTCCTGAAGCCGTCCGTTCACGATCATCATTGTCCGTCTTTTCTTTCGACAACAACAGCACCAAATCACGAGAGCAAGCAAAAGCCCTGCTATCAGTCCTCCCAATGCCGACCCGACCACAATACCGACGTTCGACTGTGGCCCTGAGCTGGATGCGGATGATACAGTAGTCTCAACTGAGCTTGGAGTCGGATTACTTATGCCACTTCCCAGCGCGGTGCTAACTATGGGGAACATTCAGAGTTGGTTTACAAGCGTAACGAAGGAAACCCACCAGTTAAGAACGAAGCGGTAGCTGTGATGGTAAAACGAGTGCTGCCGGAAGAGGTGCTGGTATCGTTCTCGGTGCTGGAACTAAAGGTCGGTACGTTGGTGACGACAGAGCCGGTACTTGCGTTGGTGGGACTGCTAGTACTGGTAACAGCGCCAGACCCAGTGAGAGTGGACGGGAAATCGGTTGAGTCTTGTCGGGGTCGCAAGGCCAGCATCCTAAATGAAAGTTATGACCTACAGTAGGAGGGAAAGGAACGATGGGGGAAAAGTTGGGTTGTCGGGCTCGAAACGCCGCCCTGTTCTGACGGGGAGCCATGCCGAATGTATACATTTCTGATACAAACGGTCGAATCAACTCAATGCATTGGGTCTCAGCAGGGTTCAAGAATCAATATCAATGCCAGATCGTGATGATCCTGTAATCTGCTGATATGTACCTGGGTGGTGACCGGGACCGCCTAAAGTGCATGAAATTGACCGGCGAAACCTCATACTGCTTCAACGAGTCGAAGTTCACTCAGAACTCTGGTGGAGCGGAAACATTCCAAGACGACAACCTCCACTGCGAAGCACACGGGCAAGCTGGCGCCAAGACCTGGGTCCATTTGCACTGCATCAAAACATTCGAACAGTCTTAAGAGTCAGAGAATGTTGGAGGGGCGTTGTACAGAGACTTGCGGAAAAGATTCGCTCCTTTCAGAATCTCATGAGGGTACGAGTCAAAGGGAACATGCATCGAAGGTCGGTTCCGCGAGAAAGTCCATGAATCGAGGAAGTATTCCAAAGTTCTTCATTTCTGAGCTGAATGTGCAGAACTTGCGAGAATGGATTGCGAAAGTGACATGTTCATCATATAGCATGGGATCTGCAGCATACGTAGAAGGACGTCTCAAACATCTCTCTCCTCATCAAAGTAATGGGTCCCAACTCCACACGAATCCTCATTTAGATGTTGAGCTTGGTCCTTCTCCAGTGTCGCCTCTTGGCGTTGTACTAAAAGCCGATGAGACCAGTTAGAAATCCGTTATAGATACACTACTCACCTGAATTTTGGTGTCAGTCTTCAGACGGAACCATTGGGGAATGGGCCTATAAACACACAAGAAATCAGAATCGAGTATAATCTTCAAATACACAATCGAAACGCACCTGTTTTGACGGGAAGCCTTAGCGAGGATACGCTTTGTGCGGAAGGTCTTTTGGGAAGGCTATATCATCTTGAGTCAGAACGGGACGAATCGCTGCAGTCTAGGGCCGTAGCTCACCATTGCGAGGAGTTGCGGACGTTGATGAGAGTTGTGTGGACGTGACAAAAATAAGGTTCAAGGGAGGCAAGAACTGTACAGTTGTTTGTCTGTGCGTCCTCGGCAGCTCGGCATTGTCCCCGCCGTAAGGAATCTCACGCCTCCGGCAGTCGTCCAAATATAGAAGTTATCGCGTGCGCGTGCGCGTTTCTTGTGGACCCTTGTGGACCGCGTTTCAAGTCAAACTCGAAACTTCCACGTCTCTCCCTTCCATCCATCTACTCGAAAATGAAACTTTTCTCCTTCGTCGTCTCGCTCATTCTTGGAGTTGCTGTTCTCGCTGCTGAGGAACCCAAAGAACTCAAGATTGAAACGACGTACATGCCGGAGGGTTGTACTGTCAAGGCTCAGAAAGGGGATCAAATTCAAGTGCACTATGTAGGTGTTCCCCTTCGTTATTGGCGAAATTGACCCGACTCATTGAAACCGAACAGACTGGTACCCTCTTCGCCGATGGAAAGCAATTCGATTCAAGGTAGGTCTTACCTGTCAGTTGGAGAACGTTCGCTAAGAAACGAAACCTTGTGCACAGTCTTGACCGTGGCCGGCCATTCTCCTTGACACGTAAGTTGTCCTAACAATCAACACGTTCATTCAAGCTCACGCCGTCTATTCACAGTCGGTGCTGGTCAAGTCATCAAGGGATGGGACCAGGGGCTCATTGGTATGTGTGAGGGCGAAAAGCGGAAATTGACTATCCCGGCTGACTTGGGATACGGTGCGTGCACTTGGCTTGTACCTCTCTGACATATTTGGCGATATTGATGACCTTCCAGGTGCTCGCGGGGCTGGAGGTGTGATTCCTCCAAACGCTGGTTTGGTATTCACCACCGAACTTGTCAAGCTCACCTCGAAGAACCGGCAAGAGTTGTAGGTTCTGAGGGTATATATATCTTGGGGTGGATTCATGGACTCGAACATAAAATGGACGACCAAGTTCTGACTGACATCTCGTGTGACCTCTTCCAGAAGCCTCCTGCTTCAGCAAGGTGCCTGCAATAGTGAGACCGTGAACGGCGAGATAGATCTTTTGGTAGGAACGGCTGAGTCTTCTGGGGCATGTTACGACCTCGACCACTCGTACTAGCAGACAATGCTATCAGCTTGAGAACATACCACATTTAATCATAAGTGCAGCGAATAGCACCGGGTATATAGCGACCATAGAATCCGAAGAAATGGGCATATCGCGTCCTGTCCAAGCTGTTTTCGAAACTCGAGATAAGATAAGATCTCCCATCCCGTCAAAGGAATTGATTCAGATCAACCTCCACGTCTATCCCTTTCCTCTCACACCATGAAGCTTTTCTCATTAGTCGCTGCCCTACTGCTCAGTGCTACTGCCCTGGCGGCGGAGCCACCCAAGGAGCTCGTTATAGAGACCACCTCCAAACCAGACGACTGCACTGTTCAAGCACAGAAAGGAGACCAGATTCAAGTGCACTACGTACGGTTCTCCTCCAGCATCTTGTCCCAGGCATGCACTGAACCAGCTATTCGGAAACAGACAGGAACTCTTTTCGCCGATGGAAAGAAATTTGACTCCAGGTAAGTAACTGTTTACCGTGTTGTTGTTACCGACATAATCTGACAGTTGCTTTAGTCTTGACCGCGGCCAACCTCTTCCTCTGACACGTATGCTCCACGAGTGTTATTGGTGCTAGTATTCAGGACTCACTGTTGAATTTCCAGTCGGTATCGGGCAAGTCATCAAAGGATGGGACCAGGGTCTTCTTGGAATGTGCGAGGGCGAGGAGAGGAAACTAACTATCCCTGCTGACATGGCCTATGGTACGTGGTCTGAGAGGATACCCATCGTATTACTTGCGCTTACACCCATCCACCTCAAGGTGCCCGTGGATTCGGAAACCTCATTCCTGCCAACTCCGCCCTTGTGTTCACGACCAAACTTGTGAAGCTCGACCCCAAAAACCGTGACGAGCTGTAAGCGACGCAGACATACATACAGTACCACCATGAATGTAGCACGAGTATCCGAATGCGATGCCAGATTCCTGCCGACACGATGATACACCGCCCGAATGATAGCTACTCTCCATTTGATTCCGGTTTCTCATACACTCTTGCTCCCTTCCCCCATCGCCCAGCTCGTTTGCCCCAGTCCTCTCGAACGTCCCAGACATGATAGTCTCGTAGCTTGGGAGGAGGACGTAGGTCCCGAGGCAGCTCGCCAGTGTCTTCTGCCGCTGACAGCGGCTTGTCCCCGTGTTGACCAGATGTTGTTGGACCTTGGTGACTCCGAGTCTTCTCCCAGCGGCGTGAGCTGAGAGGAAGGGGTGACCACTCTTCTTCACGGTGGTAGCTGTTGCTAGTCATTTCTAGTAGACGAGAGAGGGCACGCTTGAAGGCGAATTGTTCATCCTTGCCTACAAGCGAGTTGAAGAGCAGACGTCAGCGATACGAGAAGAGAAATCGATATGATAGGATGACCTGAGAATATTGACAAGGTGTTCAATGGGATAATCCTCGCTTTGGGAGCCTCCTTCATGTTCGGTCTATCATACGCAGACACGTTGGGTCGATAGGTATCTCCCGTTTCCGCCACCGTCTCGATCATCATAATATCATCATGCATCTGTTGCTGAGCACCGAGCGGGGAGGCGTCGGGAAAGAAGATATTCTCTGGAGTGTCCTCAGCTAGGATGACAATTCGACAACGAGCTTCATACAAAGCGTCAATGAGGGAGATGAACCGCCTTGCTTGGTCTTTCGCCGACATCTTCAGCACAGGAACGTCTTGTACGACGACAGTCCGGAAATTCGAGGCAATTGTGACGTAGTCAGCTGGTCCTAGAGACTGGAGACCTACCATTAGAACTACCGCAAGACAAGCAATGTCGAAGCACTCACTTCGTTACAAAGCTCCGAGAACCTAAATTTACAGACACTTCCGCAGACCCATGGTACGTGTACGGAGCGACCGAAGACCGGAAGGTGTGCCTCTTTCGGTTCTAGATAGCCTTGAGCGTCCGAGAAGAGACAGTCGACTGTGATTCCTACCATGTGCAGCGGTATCGATTGCTGAACGCACGGCTTCCTCGAACAGCGCTTTTTCGCCCCGAGTAAACCAAGTGTTATGCTTCTCTGCGGCATCCTTCGCCGCCCTGATCGCTCTCCAATCCACGTTGGCCTTAGGTTCCAAATCCAAAACTGGGCATCTCGCCTTCAATGCCTCAACGAACGGTTCCAATCTCTCCCTTTGAACTCCATTCTTATACAAGTCTTCTGGAACCTTATTCGAAGTTCCGACGACTACTCCTCCCATCCTCCAAAACCACGAAAGAACATCCGCTAGGAGGTTCGCACTCGAAACGTCGAGGAGCTGCACCTCATCGAACACCAACAACCAATGATGCAAAATAAGTCGTTTGGCGACAACATATGCCGTAGGTGGATCGGTGTATTTGGTTCGACTTCCAGCTCCGGGAACGAACTTGTTGAATACGGCGAGTGAACGAGATGTCCAGCTAGGACCACTGCGGAAGGCTATGGTTGAGGGTGCTGACATTCGTTGTTGGGTTATCTCCCAGACTGCTCGGTATATCTCCAATACGAGTTCGTTGTAATGCTTTCGAGCCTTGTATGGTGTTGGTAAAGTGTCGAACCATAGGTTGATGAGAAACGTTTTTCCAGCGCCAGGAGGCCCAGTCAGAAGAAGTCCCTAGTTCGAGGTCAGTAAGCGAGTGCCGAGTTAGTCTCAGCCGGGAAGTATTGGAGTGTTTCCCTGGTCATACCTTGGGTGATTGAAGGGAGGCTAGCTCCTCTGCGTGGCCTCTAAAGAGTGTCATTGACATCGGCTCCTTCTGCCCACTCGTTTCCGTTGCAGACCACCATGCAGTTCCCTCTGAAGATTCTGCAGAAGGTTGTCTAGAGTCGAAATCCTTATTCCAGTGCGCAAAAGATGAGAATCCGACGGGAGTGTAATCGTTCAGCTCTCTCTGCAATCGCCGAAGCTAAGGGGGTAGAGCAAGGTTTGAGTTTTCTGAAATATACAAGATGAATGAGCACAGACACACCTGTATTATCACGCGTATCTGGTTTTCATCGTACTGTATACGTCCGAGAGATACCAGTCCTCTATATCTTTCTAAGAGATCGACTTGCTGAGGCAAATGTGATATCCAGCGATATTTTGAGTAAAAGTTTATCGAACGAGGAAGGAAGGGTCTAGAGGATCGAGAAAATAATGATATCGGGGCCATAGAGTAGAGTTACTTAGAACATGATGGTGGTGATTGGGAAAGTGAATCAAAACTCTGCTCGGGCCGCGTCACGACCGGAAAATGTCATTGGACCTACATGGATACATATGTTATCTCAGCGACAGCCGCAGTCTGTAGACTCAGCTTCGCGAGCTTGTTCATTCACATTGTTGTACAATCATCCGTTTCAGTCATGAGGCGCGGCTTGAGGCATATTTTAAGGTGCTTCACTAGCAGAGCAATCCCAGTGACCATCAAATTTGCAGTAAATTCGAACCCATGATTTCCGGATTCCCACGGCACCCTTAACCCGAATCCACAACCATGGCACTACGTAGACAGAGAATCCCTGCGCGGGTAACTCAACGCTCTATACTGATAAGACGCGCCATACGTTCCTCCCATAATACCCAGGTTCTCCGAGCACTCGCAAGAGAATCCATCACTCATCAAGCCTTTACGCTCAATTCGGTCCTCGAATTCCTTAGGTATCTTACAGTCTACGTATCATTTCTAGATTCCATATGCTTCAACAGGGTGATCTAAACAAGCTGACAGCTCCCGTAGGGCATTCTTTATCGAATGTACTCAAAGCTCACAAAAATGTCGCGAAAGTGGATCATTTTCAAATCTTGGATGCTTCCTTCTTTCGTGCCACCCCCTTGATTCCACCATACAATGCGTATCCCACGCTTGCTGGTACCACATGGGATCCCCTCAAGGATAGTTCATAAAAGACGCGACCTCGGCTCAAGTCGAACCACAGCTCAAAATGGGCTTTGCCTCCCTATTCCTCGCTCTTCTTTCCCTCTCCACAGTTCAGCAAGGAACTTGGGCCGTGGTACCTATCAAGGACGTGAAGAATAATGCAGATCTTCCTTTTCTCCGAAACAGGTACATCGTCGAGGTGGAATCCATCTCTCAAAGCGGTTTCACGTCCCGTTCTGTACGATCCCTTCTACATTGACAGCCAAGAACGGCGTTCTCAATCATCTCATTAGGAAGAGGGTGTACACAAGCGATTCTACGAGGGCCTCAAGACTCGCGATGTGGAGTTCGAAGTCAATAAAGAGTTCGATTCGCCTGGTCTCTTCGTCGGTGTATCGTTGACACTCGCGGTGGGTGGGAACAGTTGTTGGACATTGCCCAGCGATACTTACTCTCTTCCATCAGAATTCCGAGGCAAGGCTTCGTCGCTCCCTCGGGCTCTTATCTTTCTCATGCACGCGAATAGGATGCTGCCAAGCTGGAGGACGTTCCTGGAGTTAGAGCAATCCGCCCCCTGCGCAAGTTCTCTCGACCCCAGTGAGTTTCTCAGCGTATATTAAGCTCGTGCGGCTTGCAGACGTCTGACGGGAAATCTATCCTCCAGGCCTGTTTCTTCCCGTGTTATAACCGATATCAAGGACTTCGGTTTCCCACCCGACAACCAATCAACACACGTCCTCACAGTGGGCCTTTTCCCGTTTGAGATTCATGGATTCAAGTGCTAAGCGAAAGGACTTCGGCTATTCTTAGGGTGTAGATAAGCTTCATGCTGAAGGTATTACTGGGAAGGGTGTGAAGATCGGAATGTAAGTTCATGTTCGTGGAAGTTGATCGCTCGTTGATGAAAACCCCGATTTAGCATTGACACAGGTATTTGGTGCCCATTTGTCGTCTGGATCAGCGGCAGAACTAACATCGGTTCTGGCTTGCTGAAGGCATCGACTATACCCATCCGGCACTCGGGAATGGTTTTGGGCCCGGATTCAAAGTCATCGGAGGATTTGACTTGGTAGGGGACGACTACACTGGTAACATCAGAAATCAATGATAACTGTCCTGCCGTTTACGCTATCTCTCTAGGTGACAACACTCCTGTTCCAGATCCTGATCCCCTGGACCAATGTGAAGGTAAGCTTGTTGAATGGAGTACTAAGCCTTCCATCAGCTCACTAACCTCATTATAGGGCATGGTACCCACGTTGCCGTGAGAAGGTTCCCCTTGTTCGTTGACCGCTTGCTCACTTCATTTTGATCCCCTAGGGTATCATCGGTGCTGATCCTTTGAAGAACCCGTTCAACATCAGTGGTGTGGCCTATTCGGCTTCACTCTCGGCTTACCGTGTCTTTGGGTGCGTGGGTTTCGTGACCGATGACGGTAAGCACAGTTGGCAAAAGTCGTCTCTTCGACCAAGTCGATACTCACCGAACTTTCCTTTCTTTCCGTAGTGATAATTGACGCATTGTTGCTTGGTGTTCAGGACGGACAAGATATACTGACCTTATCACTTGGCGGAGCTGACGGGTGGACGGAAGGGAGTGGTTCCGTCGTCGCGAGCAGAATTGCCCAGTCCGGGAAAGTCGTAACCATCGCTGCTGGTAACGATGTCAGTTTGTTCATGCGGGTCTGGACTTTCGCTATTCCGTACTGACAGCACTATAGGGTGCCTCCGGTTCTTGGTATACTTCCAGTCCCGGCAATGGGATCGACGTAATTTCCGTGGCAAGTTTAGACAAGTAATACGTTCTGGCCAAGTTTCGTCGTGGCGGTACGACTGACTGAGATCGATTTAGCACGGTGCTATCCCTGCAGTCCGCGACAGTTCAAGGCGTGGAACACGATCCGATCGTGTATTTCGAGCTATTCCCGTTCCCAGTTACCGAGCCTCTGCCTATATTTGCGACCTCAAATGATACCACTGTCGTCGACGATGCCTGTAATCCACTTCCGGATGATACACCCGATCTGTCCCAATTTTTAGTGGTGCGTGCATATTTCTCCCTCCCGTATTAACCGGAGCGTACATACTTATGGTTTTCGAATTTTAGGTCGTACGGAGGGGAACGTGCACTTTTGTAAAGCTACTACCAGCTATTCTTCCTGGGTACCCGAGTCGCTAACTTCCTGGAAGGTTCAAAAATTGACCAACATTGCTGCGAAGGGCGGTAACGTGACCTTCATCTATGAGTGCGTAGACCAATCCTTCAACCTCTGGGCGGCTACCCCCCATGTGTGTTTCACGGTATTGATCCGTTTCTCCAGCAACGGAAGCGGATTCGCCGCCGTCGATGTCGGAAACTTCACAGCAACCTTGATTCAAGCTGCAGATGGGGAATTCGTAAGCTTAAGTAAAACTCGTCTCCATGGCTTTTCATGTTAAGGGTCAATATTTGCCAGCTCGTCAAACAATTCGCCGCAGGTGTACCAGTGACAGTGTCTTTCCCCCAGACAGGCGGGTTAGTCAACTTCCCCGATCCCGAGGGGGGGCTCATTTCCTCGTTCACTAGGTAAGGATCGGTCATTTGTGGATGTATCACGACTTGCTCATGGCAATCCGCCGGAAGTTATGGCCCGACAAATGACTTCTTCTTCAAGCCTGCCGTTGCTGCTCCAGGGGGGAATATGTGTGTAATGAGATGCCTCAAAATGACGAAAATACTGATACGGGCTGTTTTACACAGACTCTCAACACTTCCGGTTCCACTAGGCTCGTATGGCGTTGAATCTGGCACAAGGTATTGATCCAAGACGTATACCTCCAGTCACTATCGCTTACCTATAGTGTCACTAGTATGGCGACTCCCTTCGCAGCCGGAAGTGCCGCCCTGTTGCTGGAAGTCAAGGGGAAGTCCGCAGACTTTGTTCGCAGCATCCGAACGCTTCTTGAAACAGCTGCTTCTCCTGTTCCGGAGGATCACACGGACAATCCTCTTTTGCAAACTCTCACCCAACAAGGAGCGGGTCTTGTCAATGTGTTCAATGCGGTTCACACCACTACACTTCTTTCTCCTGGGGAACTCATCCTCAATGATACGGCGCATTTCGAAGGAGAGTGAGTTATCTTCCCACAGCTCGTTCTTACTAGCCGCTAAACGCTTGAGCAGGAAGCAATTTACTGTCCAGAATACGGCAGAGTCGGAGAAGGAATTTAGTTTGACCCACATACCTGCTGGAACAGCTGTTACTGTTGACCCGGTGTGTCTCGACCGACTCACTTCTTCTGTGCACGAACACTTAACGTCAGTTCTAGGGAACAATTTTCCCTGCTCTGGGGCCAGTTCCTCTCATCGGCTCCTTTGCTACCGTGTCTCTCAGCGAGTCATCCTTCACTCTTGGTCCTGGAGAGAGCAAGACCATTACAGCGACTTTTACGCCCCCTCAAGGGGTCGATGCAACCACCTTCCCCGTCTTCTCTGGCTTTATTCAAGTATCCTCGGACGGAGATACGCCGTTACACGTATCATACGTGGGGCTCGCTGCTTCTTTGAAAGACAAGCAGGTCGTTGATAACACCGATGTCCTCTTTGGAGTTCAGCTTCCAGTGATTCTTGATTCGGCTGGTAATGTACAGGAGGGACCAGCAAATTATACCTTTGACGCTGCTACTGCCGATTTCCCGACCGTATTCTTCCGGTGCGTCCTACTGAGCTCTGAATGGCAATATCCCTCAGATCCCAACATTTCACTTCGACAGGCTCGTGTTCGGCACACCCGTCTTGCGACTAGACTTAGTGGATGCCAACATCAACATTTCGACCACTCTCAACACTCTCAATAAACGGGCAGACACGGAACCCTCATTTTCATTCCCGCAGAAGTTTGCCGGTTCTTTCGATGACGTTCCCATCGTGGGGCCCCTTCTTGAAGTCGATTTCCTTACCCGTAACGATGAGGTGAGTTGACGGCGATGTCGTTGAAATTACTTTTGGGCTTACACTACATAGGATCCAAACAGTAACATAGCGAATTCGATCTCGCTCAATACGCCGACGTTTGCAAACGGAACGACCATTCCGAACGGTAGCTACAGGATCCTTTTGAGGGCATTGAAAGTTACAGGTGATTCTGAGGACGAGTCAGATTATGAGAGCTGGCTTAGTCCGATTGTTGGTGTATTTGTTTCTTGATGATAGGTAATTTTATGACGATATATATACCCTTGAACTCGAGAGCAAAATGGAGAGTGATTGTCTGGGCCTTCTTTGCGCCTGGCAGAGGCTGCACGGTCTACGGATGGTATGGGTGAGATCACTGGAATCTGTCGATATCAGTCTATGCTCAGCCATCAAGACAATGAGAGCATCAACCATAATGGAGCGCGTTGAGGTACTGGAGACGAACGCGCGCGGGCTCGGAGTCGAGCCGCGTGCGACCCAATACCGGTGGGACCCACATGGATCCATCCCTCGATCGGATACTCGACTCTACCCTTGTTCGAAGATTTCGTGTCACAACTCCGCCAGCAAGATTCTCGATCAGAAAAAAATTTAGTTGGGAAGTCGGTTACGCAAGCCCATTCATCTTCCATCTCTCTTCTTTACGAATATAAGGCTGAGTGGGTTCGTTGGGGAAAGTTCTTAGTCGCAATTGGCCGTTGATATGATGCACATGAACGTCTTCAGAACTATAGATGAGTGCACTATTGTCCGCCGCGGAGCGCAAGCACTAGATGAAGAACGGATCCTGCAACAATGTTCAGTTCGTTCGCTGTCTTGTCGTCTGGCCTGTAGGGGAAAAGTGATGCACAATTAGTTTCGAAATGCAGCTCAGCCTACGTGTTACGCACATCTGACGACCACTGAAGATAAGCCTTTGCTGGGGTGGCGGAACACCCGACTGCTCCTCAACTTTCTCCTTGACACGAGTGATCTACGGTGATATCCAATGTTCATGAGACTTCCACGTAGTAGTGCTTGCCAAACCTTATCATCAGGATCAATATCGAGCTCGATCTACCCGAATTTGAGTTTTGAGTTCCTCTCGACTATTTGTGATAACAGCTAACCTCCTTGCCTGTGAGTGTCTATATGAACAAGTGGGATTAACTTGCGGATAAATGCGCTTTGTGCATAAATTCGCTTACCTTGACTTTGATGAGCATATTAGAATGTAAGGTTACAGAGAGAAGTACGAAGAAATAGAGCAAAAATAACCAAGGAAGAAATAGAGAAGAGAGAACAGTAACGATCATGTGATGAGAGTAATGCGTCCTTGTCGCCGTCGGCAGAAACCGACACGTCCAGTACGCCAGAAGTAAGTACTTAGGGAGGCTGATAGTGATAAAGATATCGTATGATATAAATGTATAACTAGCGTACGTGTACAACGATCTCTAGATTCTAGAAGGTCCATCGCGTCTTGCGTATATTTGGGCAAGCAACCCAATCACCCCGCCTTCATCCAACGAGCCATCACCTTCTTCCTGCTCCCACAAGGTTCCGTGCTTCTTTGTATCCCCATCCACATAAGACCCGTCTACCAGTCCATCTGCATTGACTTCCTCGTCCGGTATCGATGATGCGAGTGGCTTCGGTGGAGGTGACGTGAGTTGAACGCTTCCGTGTGAGTCGCCCAGCACAACCGTCTTTGCACCAGCCACGGCTCCGAATATCGACGAGCCGGACGGTGCCATACTTCCATGCATACGAGGACCAAGCGTCGACATTCCCAGGAACGTACTACCAGCGCCCCGCCTCCGTGCAGCGTATTGACTCTGTTTCAGCGCTCGGTCATACTCTTGAGCGCGTTCTTGGAGAGAGCTTTCGTGCGGTTGACCGGCCGGTAAGGTCTCTGGCGGTCGTCTAGTGAAGGAGCCTGGATATGCGGCGGTGAAGTCTTGGATACGACTCAGGTAAAGCGAGCCCGTAGGATCCGTTGGCATCCAATCTGGGTTAGCGGCCTGGTAATCAAAGGTCAGAATACGACTCCCGCCTAACGGAATAGCTGATACCTTGAAGTTGAGGAAGCTTTTCTCCATCTTCCCCTCATTCGAAACCATCCGCTTGTCTTGCACCTCGGTCGGAGCCCCAAACTAGAGAAACCGTCGTTAGAAATAAGGGATCAAGTGAAAGGTAGGAGGTGCTGACCTTGACATTCCCGTGCCGCTCAAAGTTGAACTCGGCGAAACTGCACACGTAACCTCGACCATCGACGTGCACAGTAAACTCCCGAAAAAAGTCGATGATGGCAGGCGCGCATTGAGGTAACGAGAGCCATAAGATGAACGGTGTGAGTACGACGGAAAGCAGTTCCTCGACGAATATAAGTATCTTCATCGCAAACAGTTCACCAAATTCTTGATGCACCTTAAGCAAATGATTAGTGACTAGCGAAAGGTATGATGCTACTTCAGATAACTCGCCCTTTTACTATGTAGCTCATCTTTCCAATGGTCAGGCATGTAATGTGTATAGCTGATGACTCCGGTCATAAGCATCTCCGGATCGAAGACTCTATTTTCCTCCGGAATCATCCCTCTTGCCACTGTGAGTACACCAGTGAAGACTCCAAGGTAGAATAGCACTGTCCGATGAGGGGTGATTTCGAGATGCAGAAAGATGTCGGGATCCCATAACGTCGCAAGAAAGAGGACCGCAGCGAAGGCTCCAGAGACGAACGCAACGAATCGCATGATGAGTGTCATATTCTCGTTTGGAAATTGTCCGATATACGTGTTGGCGAGAGGATAACTCTCGTGAAGTCTCCGTACGAACAAATGAGGAAGTTCATTGAATTCTCGGAACTTCCATTGGGCATACGAGGTATACCGACGACCACTCATAGTCGAGGGATTCTTGTGGTATTCCTGGCCAGCAGAAAGATGAGCTTGAGACACGAGCTGGAAGGAAGAGACTTACCTCGAAGTAGCGAAAGAACGAATACATAAGAACATACAATACGATGAAAGGTGCAAAGATAGCATTAAGAACCCCCATAAAAATAAATCTGCGTTTCAGACTGATGCAGATCGAGAATAGTATCAGCGTTCAGTCCTGAATGCAAGTAGAGAAAACGAACCCTTCGATTAACACCCTCCTGTTCTTGCTCTTGAGAAACACCTTTCTCACCATGCCCTGACGATCGAATAGATACTCCATCAAGCAGAAACGCAGATTCCACTCCAACGCCCGCGTGAGTAGATTGCCCTTGCCCTGCTCCTTCACGAAGCGCTTCAACAGCTGAGGCACCGGTACACGTAAATCCAACACGTCCTTGTTAAACAACGCAATGAGATAGTTCTCTTGCCGCATGATTCGATTCGCAATGTCATGTGCGTCCAGCTTTGCCGTCATACTGTGGTTCTTTTGGGATGAGATAGCAGTGTTGGGATTCTCTTCACGGATTGCGCCTATCCGCCGCACGACTTCTGGCCACGAGATCGTTTGAATATCAGCCTGGCGTGGAATCAAGGTCAGTTGAGAAAGAGACAAGAAAAAATGAGCCTCTGTACATCGGGGATCTTGAGAAGATGGGTATAAAAATTATACATGTCCACAAGGCGCCGAACCGCAATCACGAATGTGAATATCTCCCACATGTAAAACGCGGTGAAGAGCAAGAAGAACAACGAAGTGAATCCAGAGAACCTGGAACCACAAGGTTAAGGCTTGTGAGCACAAGGATGGAAACGGAAAGACGCACCTGGATACGCAATGGTCGACAATAGCATCACTAAGCCTCGTCTGTGCCTCGGGATTTATCTTCGAGTAGTCCACACAGCCCAGGAGGAATGTCGAAAACCCAATAACAAAGCCGACGGTTCTACGAGGAGGGTCAGGTTCCAAAAGCGCGCGAAGGGAAGGAAAAGGTGTACCAACAGAAGATTTAGTCCCCTTGCTAACGCAATGCTATACAGGCCCTTCCCCTCGTAATAGTAATAGGCCTCTTGAAGGAACGCATCGAGGTTCACAACGTTCACCCAATTCCATAGGGCACGTTCGTGGGGGTCTAATCCAAGCATGGGATTTGTTGTTCGCCAGTTGGTGTGGTATCCTGAGGCTCGTGGCGTGTGTTGCTCATCGTCCTCTTCCTCTTCAACGTCGAGTTCTGAGGGCCTCGGCGGTACAGAGACCGATGCATGTGACGGAGGTGGAGGTGCATGGGTGGGCAGAATAGAAGATAGTTTCCTACCTCCGCCAACGGAATACAGCGGTCTTGTGCGACCACCTGCACTTGGACCTGCTTCGTTCTGTTCCTTTCCCTTTCCCTTCCCTTTCGACTTCTTTCGCTTAGACGAACCGGTATCTTCCTCAATCATGAAGCTTGGCGGGACCTCTCCATCATCGTCAGAGTGTTGATCATCGTCGTTACTGCGGTTATTGGGACTGGTCCATGCCACCCTCCTTGGGCTCTTTGTTTGAGGTGACTGTGATCTCCTGCCTGTGCTCTTGTTTCTTCGACTGCTGCCCTCGTTTATATCTTCGTCTGAGTCCTGAAGCTTGGTATCCTCCATATCATCGTCCTCCGCGAGCATGCGTAATGACTGATTCGCGGGGGTGTAACGATACGCTCGACTCATCGGAAGTGGCTCTTGCGAAATGAACGTAGATGAAAGAGGGATATAATGGAACAGTTTAAGTCCAAACCTCGAGTGAAAACGCGACCTCGAGGCCTAGCAGTGCAGCACTATAGCAGAGAGCGTACGTAGCCCTTTCAGGCCGGTTCGGAATGAGGTCAGAGTCTGAGTTACCCTTTCGGGGAGAGTCATGTGACACGAGAAATGTTCGTCGGCTGCTGGAGGTGGTCCGTGCACATTCGCATTCACTTACGCTCTGACACCATCCATCATCTTTCGCCTCTCCTTCAGCCTTTCGGTGTCATTTGGTGTCTTTCACTTGTTATCAAGCTTTTCTCTGTACTCCCATGAACCCGAACCGTGGCTGAACTAGTTGAACTGCAGCTGACTAGGGCGCCTCCTCCATCTCACGAGCCAGTTCAAACATTCATATCTTACGGCTTGGGACAAGTATAGACTGACTTCGCATTCTCACCGATGAAATACTTGTAGTATATAACACCCTGGAATCTCTCATGAATCGCCGCCGTACGCTATGCTACGTTCTGTGTCTTCTATAACCTTGGCGGTTTTTGTTCTGCTGGTACCTGCGTCTCTCTGTGTTCTCCTAGAGAGATTCGAAGATCTCGGGAGGAACGAGTTCGACTTCATTGTGGTTGGAGGAGGAACTGCCGGCAACACAATCGCGAATCGCCTGACAGAAAACCCAACCCATCATGTTCTCGTATTGGAGGCTGGTGGAACGTAGGTCAATTTTACACCATCCCTGGACCACCTTTGAATTCACTTCATACTTTAGGAACGAGAATGTCTTGATCTCGATGGTTCCAGGACTGTGCAACTCCACCATGGGTACCGAAATAGACTGGAAATACATCGGTCAAGCTGGACCAGCCCTAAACAGAGACATCTTAGTCCCGAGAGGGTTTATCTTGGGTGGAAGCAGCTCTATCAGTAGGCACCAATGGCCTTGGGAAACTTTTCTCTGACCCATTGCTCGTAGATTGTATGGTCTACACTCGCGGAAGCAGAGATGATTGGGACCGTTATGCCAATGTCACCGGCGATGTTGGATGGTCTTGGGACAATATTCAGCCTTACATCCAAAAGGTGAGGATTGCGAGATGCGACAGTCCCCCCTTACTCATCACAGCTATCCAGAACGAGCGTTTCACTACCCCGGCCGATAGACACGATACAACAGGAGAATTCGATCCTGCTGTCCATGGATTCAATGGAGTCAATTCTGTCACCCTCTCTGGTTTCCGACATCAAATTGATACACACGTCATCCAAGCAAGCAAACTGGAGGCGAACGATTCGGACTATCGATTCGTGCTGGATATGAATTCTGGGGACCAGCTCGGCGTCGGTTAGTCCTCACCTGTGGATGAAGACTCTAGACTTACGGCATACGCTTCCAGGATTTGGACAGTCTACTGTATTTAACGGGACTAGGAGCAGCTCCGCAACGTCTTATTTGGCCGAACAATTCATCATCCGCCCTAACCTTCACGTTCTACTTCATGCTCACGTAACGCACATCTTGCCCACGAATTCGAGCGAGGATCTGCTTTCTTTCAGGAGTGTGGAATTCTCCCAAGATTTTGGAGGTGATTACCAAGTCCCGGTCACATAGTGCGGATACTGACCGCGATATAGATACGGTGCATGTTGTCAATGCATCGAAGGAGGTCATTCTTTCCGCCGGATCTATAGCAAGCCCCCAGATCCTTATGAATTCAGGAATCGGCGATTCCAACGTCTTGGAGCGGTTAGGAATCACGACGCTGCGTAATTTGCCATCTGTGGGCCAGAATCTGATGGAGCATCCTGCTATAGCGGTTCCCTGGGTTGTCACTGCTAACGACACCCAGGGAGAGGCGACAAGAAATGCAACACTTGCAGCAGAGCAGCTGCGACAATGGAACGAGACGAGATCGGGCCCTTTGGTCGATGGTCCGGGATTGGATATGGGCTGGATACGGCTGCCTGACAATGCATCGATTTTTGAAAGGTTCGAAGATCCATCCCCTGGCCCGAATACCGGGCATCTTGAAATCAAGTTTATCGTAAGTGTTACTGTTCGAGCTGGCTGTCAGTGAAGTGATATTCGTCGCCAGAATGATGGTTCCACAAACCAGGGTCAACCTCTTAACTTGGTTGGTTCGAATCCTGCCTTACTGTGTGCTACTTCTCGTACGTTGCACATCAGTCCCCCTCCGTTCGTTCATTATAGTGCGCGTCCCAATTAGGTGGCTTCGTTACCCTCAATACCTCAAATCCCTTCGATCACCCTATCATCAATCTCAACCTCGTGGGCTCAGAATTCGACCTTTTTGCTCTTCGCGAAGGAATCCGAAGCGTCCGACGATTCATGACTTCCCCGGCATTCGATGGCTTCGTCCTATCTACACCTGTGAATATGACTACCGACGAGGAACTTGACGAGTATATCAAAGCGAACGTCAGGGCCTCGTTCCATCCAGTCGGAACTGTGATGATGTCTTCAAAAGACTCCGATCGGGGCGTTTTGGATCCTGACTTGAGGGTCAAGGGCGTTGAAGGTCTGAGAGTGATAGATTCGTCGATATTTGTAAGTTTTGAACTGTCCTTTAACACTGAATCGCTAATTTCTTTTCGCTATCCAAAGCCGTTCGTTCCAGCTGCCCATACACAAGCGCCTACATACATAGTCGCTGAGCGTGGTGCTGATTTGATCAAGGCTTTCTGGGCTTAGGAGGGGAAGTCTTTCGGTGATAAAAATGTGACCCCTGTCATAGTATAGGGTGCAAATTTCGAACTCATTCTCATGTTGTATATATGTTTTTCGGCGTCCGAATCTCATACTTCTTGATCCACTTCTTGAATCTGCCTAGACTATCCTCAATCATTTGACCCAGTAGAGTCCTGCGAAAAGAACATGGACAAAAAAGGTGAAATAAGATGGAGCAAGTCTGAACTCAAGTAAAAGGACCGATACCCATTGAGTCGTTAGTTCGTCATCTGACAAGTTACACGGAACCGTTACGGAAGGAAGCGTTCAAGGTGGTCCGTGCATATTAGTACTTTTGGCTTGGCCACCACTGCCATCGCGGCAGCTGCAGTCTTTCCCTCACTCATCGGGCTCTTTTGATGTTTTTCGTCAATGACAAACCCGCCAGACACCATCGTCATATTGATAGACTCCTTCGTACTCCCACGAATGCATACTGCCGTTGAACTGCAACTATTGACTTGAAGGCATCTCCTGGATCCGTCACAAGATGTTGCTCGTCTCTTCCTACTGGAGAAAAGAACAAGGACGTATTCCCACCGATGGGATACTCCTATGATATAAAATCCTGAAATCTCCCTATCCCGAACCCACCACCGCGCACCATGCTACACTCTGCTCTTTCTATACCCTTAGCGGTTTTCGTTCTGCTGGTGCCTAACTCTCTATGCGTTCTCCTGGAGAAATTTGAAGATCTCGGGAGGACTGAGTTCGACTTCATTGTGGTTGGAGGAGGAACCGCTGGTAATACCATCGCAAATCGCCTGACGGAGAATCCAGAGCACCATGTACTCGTACTGGAGGCTGGTGGAACGTGGGTCAAGTTTCGCACCGTCTTCGCCGACTTTCTGACAATATACTACAGAAATAAGGACGTTTTGCTCTCAATGGTTCCAGGTTTCTGTATTTTCACTTCGGGCAGCGAAATCGACTGGAACTACATTGCCCAAGCTGGACCTGCTCTAAATAGAGACATAGAAGTCCCGAGGGGGTTCATCTTGGGTGGAAGCAGCTCTATCAGTGAGTACCATTTCATCAAGTAAGGCTCCCTTTGACCCCCGATCGTTTATAGACTGTATGGTGTACACTCGTGGAACCAGAGATGATTGGGATCGTTATGCCAATGTAACCGGCGATGCTGGATGGTCTTGGGAAAATATCCAGCCTTACATCCGAAAAGTGGGCACATCTTACAAAACGCGTTACCGCTCTAATTCTCATTATGTCTATCCAGAATGAACGCTTCACTCCCCCAGCTGATGGACACGATACAACCGGAGAGTTCGATCCTGCCGTTCATGGGTTCGATGGAATTAACTCTGTCACTTTGTCTGGCTTCCGGAATCAGATTGACACGCGTGTCATTCAAGCAAGCAAGTCGATGGGAAATGATTCGGACTACCGGTTTGTTCTGGACATGAATTCCGGGGATCAACTAGGTGTCGGTTAGTCCTTACTATACTTTTCAATGAAGATCGAGATTGACAAGTGCTCCAGGATTCGGACAGTCTACTGTATTCAATGGTGCTAGAAGCAGCTCCGCAACATCTTATTTGGGTGACCAGATCATAGTTCGCCCCAATTTACATGTCCTGCTTCACGCCCATGTAACGCGTATTCTGCCAACCAATCAAATGGGAGACGCCATCTCTTTTGGAAGTGTGGAACTCTCCCAAGATTCCGGAAGTGCGTTTCCTTCCAGGTCATTCACTGCCTCGATACTAAATCCTTTGTAGATACTCTACATGTTGTCAACGCGTCTAAGGAGGTCATTCTCTCTGCAGGTTCCATCGCCAGCCCCCAGATCCTCATGAACTCAGGAATCGGCGATACCGACGTCTTGGAGTCCTTAGGAATCACAACCCTGCATCATTTGCCCTCGGTTGGTCAAAATTTGACGGAACAACCTCTCGTGACCGTTCCCTGGGTCGTTACCGCCAACGACACTGCGGAGGAGGCGACGAGGAACGAAACACTTGCAGCAGAGCAACTTCAACAATGGAACGAGACGCGTTCGGGTCCCTTAGTCAACGGTCCGGGATTGGATTTAGGCTGGGTACGACTGCCTGATAATGCGTCGATTTTCGAAAAATTCGAAGATCCGTGCTCTGGCCCAAGTACTGGCCATCTTGAAATCCAGTTTGTTGTAAGCGCTCATATGAACCAGTCCGCAACGGATTGTCATTTATTCGTCAGAACGGAGCCTTTACGACTGAAGATCCACCGCCCAACTTGGTTGGCTCAAACCCCGCCTTACTGTGTCCTACTTCACGTCCGTTATACGTCGACTTAGACTCCTTCGCTCGCTCTAACATAACTGGTTTTCCTCAGGTGGTTTCGTTACCCTCAACACTTCGAACCCTTTCGACCACCCTATCATCAACCTCAACCTTTTGGGCTCGGAATTCGATATCTTTGCCCTCCGTGAAGGCATCCGGAGCGTCCGCCAGTTCATGACCTCCCCGACGTTTGACGGTTTTGTCATATCTACGCCCGTGAACATGACTAGCGACGAGGAAATCGATGATTATATCAAAGCGAATGTCGGAGGGGCGTTGCACCCAGTTGGAACTGTGATGATGACTTCAAAAGACTCTAGTTGGGGTGTCGTGGATCCGGATTTGAGGGTCAAGGGCGTTGAAGGGCTGAGAGTGGTCGACTCGTCAATATTCGTAAGCGCGATCGATTATCAACCAGTGAAGGGATGTACTTACTAATTTCTTTGTGGTCGCCGTTCTCAGCCATTCGTTCCAGCTGCTCATACACAGGCACCCACATACATAGTCGCTGAGCGTGCTGCTGATTTGATCAAGGCCTCATGGGCATAAGCAGTTAGTAGCTCCAGGAGGCTCAAGCAAGGCTTCGGCTCGTTGACGTAGCATTCTCTAAGAGTATCAAGTCGTGGATCCTATCTCCCTCCGTGTAGTATACGTGGTGTAACTCTCTTCAGTACTCTTTATGTGCCTCGGCCCCCGAGTTTCACGCTTTTCCTGGTCGATGACTTCCTGATCCGTGGCCGTCAAGGAACCGGAAAAGGGCGGGCCGTGTTTGCGGTCCGATCTCGTTATTTCCAGCCTAACGCGTGAGTTTTCTTGGATTCTGCTTTCTGTTCTCGACAACCATCATGTCAAACAACCCCTCCTTCGTCCTTCAATCAATAGAGAACGTCGCCTATGAAGACCGCCCCATTCCTAGCCGTGAGTTACTCCAAACACCTCAGAAGTTGGATCTCAAGTCGATTGGTTAGTTTCCTCGGAGTACGATGTGATCGTCGAGGTCAAGAAGACAGGTGCGGTTGGAGCACCCCTCGTCAAGTTTGGCGGTGGATTCTCACCAATATTATTTTGCCCCTCAAAGGCATATGTGGCTCCGACGTTAGTTCTCTCGCCAAATTCGAAGCGCACGCTCTCAGTCGCAACAGGTGCACTACTTGACTCACGGAAGAATCGGCGATTTTGTGCTGAAGGCTCCAATGGTGAGAGCGTTTCACGCGCACAGGAGAATTTTCTCTCACCTCACACGCGCGCTACATATGTCTCTAGGTCCTTGGTAACGTCGTCCCTCACAAGAATTCGTTCGTGCTCTTGCTTAACATCCTGCATAGGTCATGAATCGTCGGGCGTCGTCTCCAAAGGTACTGTGGATCGATAAGGGACATCTATTCGTCCTAATCTCATATAAATTAAAAATTAGTTGGAGAAAAGGTCAAGCACGTTAAACCTGGCGATAGAGTAGCAGTCGAGCCTGGTGAGCCGGGCCCCGTGTCTTCCCTCCGAGATATATCCATCTCTTTCCTTTTCAATCTATCGATTAGGTGCTACTTGTGGTACGTATGGCATTTCATCAAGCGAAGCCTTTCGTTGATTCTTTGCCCAGGAAACTGCAATGATTGCAAGGCTGGTCGATACAACGTATGCGGGATCGTCACGACTTCTCCATTCATTTCCCTGACCAGTTCTCCAGCTGTGTCCTGACATCATCTTCGCTGCTACACCACCTTACGACGGCACTCTTGCACGCTATTATCGTGTACCTGGAAGCTTGGTATATCCATTGCCGGACCACGTCTCGTTGGAGGATGGAGCTATGGTTCGTGAAAGCTCACCTCGGTTCTTCGTTCTGGGTTTGATACAACGAATAGATGGAACCTTTATCTGTCGGAGTACATTCAGTCTCCAACCTCGGTGGTTTCCGCGCAAATCAATCCGTCGTGATCTTTGGATGCGGTCCCGTAGGGCTTCTTTGCATGGCTGTAGCGAGGGCTCTGGGCGCTGCGCGTATAATCGCTGTCGATATCGTCCAATCACGACTTGACTTTGCCAAACAATACGCGGGGGCCGAGCCTTATCTGCCTGTCTCTCCTGCAGAGGGCGAAACAAGGATGGATTATAGCCGACGTAACGCGGAGAACATGAAGAAGACACTCGGAATCGAAGATCGTGGACCGAAAGCCATCGATTTGGTTATCGACGCTAGTGGTGCAGAAGTCTCTATCCAGACTGCCTTGTTCGTTGTGAAGATCGGGGGAACTTATGTTCAGGTCCGTGATAGTCAATACATCAACGCGAGATGTGTGCGTATGTATTGACAACCACTCTCACCAATGAACAGGTCGGGATGGGAAACCCCAACGTAACCATCGACCTCGGGATGGTAATGGTTAAAGAACTGGTGTTCAAGGGTTCTTTCCGATATGGGGTATGTAAGGCTTTTCTCCTTGTGGTACCCTCGCTGAACGAGGCCTACAGCCCGGCGACTATGCTCTTGCCATCGCCTTAGTTTCGCAGGGGAAGATTGACCTTAAGCCCCTTGTAACCCATAGGTCAGTCAATTGGTCAACAGAATTCGCCTTCAGCTACTAACCCTAGATATTCCAGATACCCGTTCACCGATGCCATTGAAGCTTTCAAGGCTACTCGTCAAGGAAAGAGTGAGGACGGCAAGGGCGTAATCAAAGTCATCATCTCTGGCCCCGACGTCTCGGTGGAGTCTAATTAGTACTTGGTATTTCAATCGGTCGCAAGTATATGATTATGTGCATATGTATCATAGTATTTAGTGGTAGCGGGTCAAAGTTGCGACTTCGTTCAGTGGGAGCCAGCGACCATGCACCAAACCGGCAGGGGTCACAGCCACATCGGCTGGTCTTGTGAGCACGGGTGAATTTACCCTGAGTTACTCCTCGTCATCATGTCAATCAGGAGGTGTCAAATTTACGTGATGGATGTGCTTTGACCTCCGCCAGCATGTCCAACTTCCGTCTCGACTCTCGAGCGCGTTCCCTCGTAGATTTTCGCGTTTTCTGTACTTTATCCCTCCGGAATATATCTCTTGGCGTGCACTGTCTCAGATTCGCGATTCTGACCTGCCCTCAACACAAACAAAGAACCAAACAAGATTTCTCTATAAATGGGGGGCCAAACGTCGATATTCCCCAGATCAGGTTGAACTAGTTCTCCTTACGAGGACTTGTACTTCAGGATCTCTGTACCTACCAGTACTATACACTTAGCTTACCAGCTACTTACAAACTACCTACCGCCTACCTACACTCTATATACCTACGATACAGCATGTCGCTTGCTACATCGTGTTCTCTGTCTTTTTCTGTGTCCTCGTCGTCCATCGCAGCGCTGACAGCCTCTCTCTCTTACAGGTCGTTCATTGCTGGCGTTCATGGTCAGGACCTCGAGTGGGACGAGTCGAGCTTCCTGGACGCTGTGAGTGCTTTCCTTTCTCCTTGTCGTGCTCGTTGCTGATATTATTGTCGTCGTCGTCGTTGTCTCAGGCTGGCGTGGACGACTCTTATCTCTTCGACAGGCCTGTCGACCGTGACTTCGAGGACGACAGCTTCCTGTTCAATCCTGGATGCGAGGTGAGTATCTCTCTTGTTCATTTAGCGTGCATACATTGAACATCGCCTTTGTAGGTCCTCGACACTTCGGACATCGTCATCTTCCAAGGCTCTGGATACGTGTCTCAGTCTGATATCCCGGTACGCTCCGACCTCTCTTCATCTAGTTTTCGACCTCTGATTAATATCGTCTTTATATAGCTTCCTGAAGAGGTGCTCCCCGCTGTCAAGAGGGTTCGTGAGCATCATTCGGGATCGGTTGTTCACGACCAGAGACGCCGGCTCTTGTTCGAAATCCAACGACAAGAGCAAGAGCACCGACAAGAGATGGACAAGATTCGACGCGACCTCGGGATCATCAAGGACGAAGACGAAGACTGGGAGGACGACGTTTCGATGGACGTGGAGGAGGTTGGAATCGAAGACGAGGACCTTCCGGTGGTGGATATGCTGGGGGCTTTGGAAGAGCGGGCGAGGCAGAATGGGATCCCGTGGGGCTACTTTTAAGCCCGAGTACGCTGTTCTTCGTTCTTCCAGGTCGTATTATCGCTAATAAGTTCCATCTCCAGAGCTGTGGGATTTTCTGGGGACTTGTTGCTTCTTCTATCGGGCTCACTGTGGTTGGCCGCCATGGTGGGTGAGGTAGTTGGGCAATTTGTCTTTGTGAGGCGTCGAGCTAGTCGCTTCGTTCGCTTTGCTCGCTGCGGTTGGCCACTGCAGTGGGTGAGGTGAATGGAGTGGCTTGTCTCGGCGCAGGGGATTGGGCTATGGGAAATAGGACATGGGCCATAGGTGAGTAATCCTTCCCCTTGGATGATGTCGGCCTCTTCGTGGCCCAAGGGACCAGTAGTCGCAGACTTTGTCTGCGATGAAGCCAACGGACATCGCACTCATCATGATCCTCTGCGCTGATCATTTGTTCTCTAGCCCGCCTGTGCGTCTCGCGCGTTGAGCACCCCCACGTTGTAGTAAGTTTCTCTCAGCCTTCTCCTGTCCGCTATAACCTGATATCTGCTTGTTCAGCTTGGCGTCACGATATGACATAGTACAGTCATGCAGGAGGTGCAGGAAGCACCATAAGATGACATGGTCGATGTACATACTACAGGCTGAGAAAGAGCTGGAAAGCTTGGCGTGGCGATTGACCCGTAGTACCCACGATCATGCTGCGGTCGTTATCTATTCCACCTTAGATGATAGACTTCATATTCAGAAAAGTTGACTTGTTCGCGTGCCCAACCGAACGTATGAGGCAATCAATAGGCTGTCATGTAAGGTCGAGAGATACGAACTTGGAAGTCCAACTAGCAGGAAACCAGGATTCGGGGTATAGAGGCCTGCGACCCACAGCGACACCCAATCCTGATTTCCAGCTGTCTCATATCTGAGTAGACGACGAGAATGGGAGAGATCTCAAAAAAAGGATGCACCTGATTTGGCAAGACTTGGTTGATGCAGGTGGCCGCTGGGAAATTGATCTGCGACGGAGCAGAAGTCACCGGAAACACTGTGCTCTTGCTGCTACGCCCCCCTCGACCTTGCACTCGGTCAGGTCCCGTTCGATTTGCGTTACGCTATGCTGGCCGGGGTGTTGACCTGAAGATATTTAGGAGTCATTCAATGCTTCTCTGGCTCCAGTGAAATAACATACAACGCATGATCTCACCATCAATAGTCCTAAACCACGTCGAAACGACCCGGGTCAGAACTTGAAAGTCCAACTCGTAGGGCACACTACATAGGGCCCAGGACCCGGGAAGCTTGACACAGAAGTCTCCGCGAGTCGCGACACTCGATCCTGATCATGATTTCCAACTGGGTAGTATTGTCACATACGTTTCAACGTTCAAGTACCATCTACATCAGTCGTAGAGTTAGGGCAAAGTTCTACAACATTGTACTGTCGCCACCGCGATAAATTCCAACTCCCACGACTATGACCATTGACACCTCCCGATCTCTTCATCGCTTTCATCGTAGTGTAGCGAAGAGTTGGCTTCCAGCAAAGCCACGGTCAGGACACAACTCATCCTTACGCAGGTTCTGAAGGAACAATTATCAGAACTCGATTAAGTAGGCCGACGCAAATAAGGCTACGCACGAAGTGATGATATGCGCGAAGCCTCGTCACGGAGTGGACGACGAGGCTGACAGAAGTCTCGAAGTTCAATAATGCAACTGGTACAAAACTTATTACTTGGTGATGAATACGGACGAAAGAAATCGACAAGCAACTTACCAGAAACACCGAGTTGCGGACGAACTCTCTGGCCGTGACATGCCACTTTATCGCCATCGCTCTCGGTCGGGAACGACTTTAATGAAGTATTGAGATGCGCAAACCATTAACAAGGCTTATGGCATGTTCGAGCGTTGAAAGCTGGACATTCCACGTCCGACAGGCTAAGGAAGAGAATCGAGATGCGCACTCGTCCTGTTGCATTATTCACGATATGAATCACCCGGTATACGACACAGATGTTCTGGTGTTGGTCGCGTTACTCTTACCAAGCGAGAACCTGTGCTATCAAACCTTCCCCTTCTTCAGCGAAACTGTCTGGAAAAGCCTATCGAAAAAGGGTTTGTTCGACCGGTACAATCCAAGAGTGAGTAAGGATTCGAAACCCAGATGAACGGTAATCACCTCAATCCATTCGACCAGATTCCTCCTTCCCTGGTTGGTGACATACTGAGACTGAATGACCCCCATCTTTATATAACATCCGGCTCGTGCAAGAAACACGCGACAGAGCGAAAGCAGCTCTGCATCAAGATGACAGTGTTTCAGGAGCGACGACCAGACCAAGTTGTGGAAAAACCATCCCAACACCAAGGGTCCGTCTTCTACATCGATCTGGCTATCCTCCTCGAAATGAGAAATGAGACTCCGGACGAGTTTCATACAAGCTTCCTGGTATGCTAGGTGTCGTGAATCACATGACCTGATTCCTCCCGAGAGATCACAGCGGCAGTCTGTGAGGCATGGCAATTGGCGTGGATCGGTGGGTTTCCCCCCCTCCAAATTATAGAAGCATCCTGTGGCGTCTTGAACAACCCAGAACATGGCGTTATCCGATGGATACGTGCCCGGGGGCCATTCAAGGTGGAAACACTCGGGACGTTTCTTGAATTTTTTCACGAGACACTCCCTGTCCAGGCTGTCCTTGGCACTTTCGTGCTCGGGGACATGCTATCGGTGACGAGCAAATGTCAGTACATATGATAAAGAAAATACTAGCGGCCAAACTGACACAATTCTCCAGCCATGGCAGCAGGATGCGAAAGCCCTCATCCCAATGTCGATATAGGGTGCCCGACGCCATATAAACAGAGGCAAGATCGACGTTTTGCATATCAACTAGTAATTGCCAGCTTGGTTTGGTAATCGACGTGCAAAAATCGGTCCATCCTGTAAAGAAGGGCTCGGTTTCCTCGCTATGGCGCTGACTGAGACTGCGCACGTAGACATAAAGTCAGGGACATGTAGAGTCTGGAGATCAGAAATGAACAAGTTTCTCACCTGTAAGTCCGGATCCTACTGACTGTGAGGTTCTGGAGCCACTGTTGCAAGATGGGACATCTCTGTTTTTCCACATTGATATGGAAATCAAGTGACCTAGTTTGGTCGGCCAGGTAATCAATGAACGAAGTGTGGTAGACATGAATTACATCTCCTCGATCATGAATGTCCAGGACTGAGTGCATACCACGTAACGTCAAGGCAACCTGCCCCTCGGGAAGTCCTAGCACCAACTCGATACATGCGGGGGACCTCACATCTTCCGGGAGGACAATGACGGTGGTAAGGACAGAGAGGAGTTCCTCACGGTCTGGATGAACACCGAGAATGAATTCATATAGCGCATCGAGTTGTTGATATGGCGATGTTCCTCGACGAGGTGGTGTCCTGTCGATGATGATACGGAGCTGCATAATAGGATGACAGTACGCCAGCGTGATGAATCTGATCACTGTCGCTGCATAGACAAATTGGCCACAAGATCTCTCGATCAGGATCTCAAGCTCCATCTGCGAAGGCCAGGGACTCGGGAACGGAATCTGATTGTACTTGGAGCTAGTTGCAATCTCCTGGAAGTGGTGGAGGTAGTATCGCGTAATGTCTCTGTCAGGCATGAAGGCCTCGTCCAGAACAATGGTCTTCGAGAGTTTACGCAGACGTTCAGCGACGAATGCTTCTCGTATCCAAGCTTCTGGTCGACTACAAATCAGGAATCGCACAGGGAATTGGGGAGTTTTCTCGTAAGCGGATCGGATGATAGAGAGAATCCGTGACTGGGTCTCCTCGTCGCCACACTCGTCCAGCCCGTCGAGGATGACGATGCGGGAACCGACTGGAGTACCCAAGAGGGCTCTTTGCCTACTCCACTTCAAGACGGGTTCAACGATCAGCTGTTGGAACTGCTCTTCCAGTGTAGCTTCCAGAATCGTAGGGTCCCTCGATATTGTCTCTTCAATGTGACTTTGAATGAGTACTGCCGTGGTGGCAAGTCCATGCGCAATGCTGGGCACGAGAGCAGAAGGGCTATTGCGTTTTGGGTCGGACCGAAAGAAGAAGAATGAAGTAATGAGAACACCCTTGTCCTCATAATATTTGGCAATGGTTAGGGCGATTGAGGATTTTCCAACACCAGCGGCACCTGAGAGCCAGCATATCGGGAGTTGTTCTTCTGCCAGCCCCCATTTACGAAGGATCTCCAGAACGGCCTCTCGAGTCCCTTCAAGGCACGCCCCGCGAGCAAACTGGTGCTCCGCTTTGTGAGAAGCTCCTACGCCGGCAATTGCATCCAAGAGGCTACGTTTGTGCGCTAAAGCAAAGTTGAACGGTGAGATTCATCCACAGGTGAAAACAAAAGCACGCAGTAGCTCACGTTCGAGGATTGTTGTGTTGAAGTTGTTCACCTGCCCTCCTCCATAGTTGACGTTCTGCTGCGTCGCACTGTTCACGTTTTGTGTACCCCTGCCAGTATTGGTATTTTGGGTAGACGTCGACATTTCCGGGGTTTCAAGCACACCAGAGACGGGTTTGACCGTAATGTGCTGACCCAGTCAAAAGCGCACGTTGGCCAGGGCCAAAGGCCGGAGGCGAGTTAGGAGGAGAGAAGGAGTGTGTTTGACAAGATGGGGGTGGAAGCAAAAACACAATGAATACGTTGCAGTTGTTTTGCCTGGACAGCGTTAGTGTGCAGCTGACAGGTCCTGAACAGCATGCGCCACCAATGACCATTCAGCTATGCCAAATTCGTCGTTGGCTGGGCCAAGTGCGAAAGTGCTCACAGCCCGGGGCAGCTGGCGCTACGCAGCTCACTCGAGGCCTGCAACCTCGACCCTAGACCTGCGCCCGAGCCCGGACTTGAACCGGAACTCGAAGCCAAAGCAAAACTTCCGCTGGCGGAATGCGGTGGTCTAAGAGGCGGCGGTTCTCAAAAGAACTCTCCGTTCCTACTCACACTCCCGCTACCCGACGTCAATGAACCATCAAGCTGTGCCCTAGGTAGGGTGCGGTATGTTATCTGTGCTGGTAGAGGTAAAGACGCCGATGACGATCTGTCTGGGTTCCCAAGTGCGAGTCTTAACGATGACGACGGCTCGTGCTTGGTGTTGAAAATTGCGTTTCGCTGCCACCAGATGAGGACGATGATGATGACGAGTGAGGGAAAGAATGAGGACGAGGGTGAGGGAATATCGGTTTTGTCGTTGTCGTTGCTGTAGGTGTCGTGGGTTAATGCAAAAACGGGGGCGTCGATCGGTCGATAGACGAATGTGGACTGTGATGTTGATACGATGGATGTGGCTCTCTCGAATGATTCGAATCTTTTGAATGGTAATGGTGGTGTGTGTGGTACGACCGTGAATGCGAATGAGTCTGAATCCCATTCCATGAGTAAAACGACGAATACGAAAGAACAAGAATGATGACGAAAGGACACACCTTTTCCCGTTCCCGTTCTTTTATCTCTTTCCTAACTTCCTCTTTCCCGTCTACCTTGGAGATATCGAAATAGCCTCTCCCGTCCCTTCCACCATCGAGGGCCAACGGTGAAGGCAACGGAATCTCTCGTGGACTATCAAACGACGCATGTCGCTTGCTGAACGAGAGTAACCGTCCAGGTCCTGGTGGCCTGTTCATAGGTGACTCGTCAGGCCTTATGCCCGCGCTAGACACAAGATATCTGGGTTAGTCGTGATCGTTAATGTGATCAGGAACTTGGAAACGCACCGTTGGGGCACTGGCGTTATCGCCCGGCGAAGTCTAAAAACTTCGCCATCTTGACCTCTGCCATGGTGTCTACGCGTACGTTCTGACCCGTGTCCTCCCACTTGTTGTGGTACTTTGCCGCGACGCGTTTCCTCCCGTCACGGTGGCCACGAGTCACTACTGCTCAGTGTCCATTGTCGAGAAAAACCAGCGGGAATAGTATAGAGAAGACTGAAGGGCTGGGTGGCCTCCAAGTCGTTGGTGTGAAAGGTGAAGAAGCCTGATACGGTTCAAGAGAAGAGAATCTTTTGAGTCGGGTGCAAGAAGAATCCTCATCATCGCCGCGGTGGTTTCTGCGCGTCATGACAGTCAATCGAGTAGAGTGTTTTGATTGGGCGCTTTTTTCTCTTTCTTCTGAAACTCGTCCCACCCTCTCAAGACTCACGTTCACCTCCGCTCTCGTCTGCACTCATTCTGCTGCAATCAATATGCATGCAGATCTAGCCACGCGTCAAGGTCGACCTTGCAGAACTCGAGCCCTCTCATCGACTGCGTTATCTGTTTCTACCACCTCCTAGGCAAGAACGCCCGTACCAGTTTACAAGTGGTCAATGTTCAGCACCAAGGGGCCAAGATTGTGTTGCTCGAAAGTCAACAACGGGCTGAAGATCAAAACCGGAAGGGAAAGGTCGCCAGGGATGAGTCCTGGGATATGGAGGATATCCGAAGCTTGGACATCTTGACAATCGCGGCAAAAACCCGAGGCATCGCAGTCTGAACTGTTCCTATATATCACCCTCATCCCGTCGTTGTCTGGATCGAGTTCGGGCTGCCTGAATACACCACAAGCAAAAGCCGAATCTAAATCAGCGAGAGCTCGGCTCGATATGGATCTTCAAACACAACCTAGAAGAGTCGACTCGTTCCGTCCCTACTCTTCAGCTTATACCACGAGGTCTCGATTTGGATAACTGAGCGACTAAGGGGACCTGGTTAACCGGGTGGTTTTTGGACGGGGTATCGCGGTAGTGAGCTGTGTGGGTTTTGGGGTGCTAAGATGGGTAAACAGAGGTACGTCGCTGCGTTCAATTTTACTCCATTCAGTTCTGAGCTCATTGTTTACAATGTTTACAAATCGACATTCGCCTCCGTCTATCTAGACTAAGGATAGTATATACTACCTCGACGAACCTTGTTAGATAGAGTCATAGGACAGATCGGAAGGCAACTCTCGGTCGCTTTCGAGCGTCCATAGTCCGTGCACTCATACCCACCACCGCCAGCTACACCAAACCTATTTCCTATAGCTTCGAACAAAGTCTTGGGGATTCTCTGTTAGAAATCAGCCTGAGAGACTGCAATAGTCCCATGATAATTAGCTCACCAGAAGGGTTGGGTGTCAGCGAGGTGGGTTTACCCCGTCAATGCCAATACCGCTCTCACCCTACTCACCAACTTTGTTCAATTCTATTCAGCAGCTGCTATCATCACGAGGCTATCGATATTGCGGGAAATTTAAGGCCATACGTCGAAAAAACCTCGAGGAGTAGTAAAGTTCGCCCATGCATCCAGATTCCAAATCCCCGTGCTCATTCACCATCTCATTTGCAGCAAATTTGGTGTCTTCAAGCCCGAGCTTGGTATTGTACCAATTGTGATCTTTTGGGTTGGGTTCGGGTGTCATGACCAGCGAGGAGTACTTGCGGCTAGTTACGAAGGTCGGAGGATTCTGAGGAATAGGCTGGAACGGTCACGAGTAACGATCGAGGCGGCCCATGCACGACGCGCTCTCCCACAACCTCACACCCAACTGTCCCAACGTTCAGAATCACTAGAACATGCTATCAACATTTTACTGCGATGCCCTCCTCGTACTATATCCACTCATTCACAACATTTGTGTCTACAAGTCCCTATCCTCATCCAACTGTACCAATCTCAAGCTGGATCCCGCTTGATAGAGGAAGAGGGTGTAGATGAGCGGTTGACTTGTCGACAAGAGTAGACGTCGGACGTTTCTCTCCGAAATGTCTGATCGTTAGTAGCGCTCGCTTCTATTTTAAGGTATCAGTGAAGCTCTATCGCGATCCAGTCGGCTCGGAGGTCAAACGAAGAACGGGGATCGCCAGGCAGGATGAAGCGTGCTATGCTCATCCTCACTGACCTGCTGATCAGGGATATATTGCGTTCTAGGACCGTCCTGCGGCTCTTAGTTATACCAGCGGCTCCTGCCATTGAATTTTTCGGCCTAAGTCACCGTTTCGTTCCTCTCGTTCTCCTCTCCTCTCACTTACATCGACACATTGGGCACTGCTCTGAATGCAGATCCGACTGTTCCAATGTACGCTCGTCGCCCTTCTCATCATCAACCTATTCTCACTCTCTTCTTCCTTTCATATGCTGCCCTTAGCTTTGCTCCGAGATGGCTTCCGCAGCGATTCCATCCAACGATGACACCCTCTCTCCCGGTTCTTCTGTGAAAGGGGGCCTCGTATACCTACTCCCGAACCATATCTCGCTCGATGAAGGTTTTACGGTACGTATTTCTCTTCTCTCGCTCTTCTTCGTTCTTCTCCCTCGGGCTGACGTGCTGACACAGATGGAACTCCTCGCAATAGCAGTCCACGCCGTCTCCTCCCTCGGTAACTTCACCGCCAATCAATCCATTGTCGTTTTCGGCTACAGACTCGTAGGTCTCCCATGCATGGCAGTCGCCGAAGCGCTCGGCGCAGCCCGAACCATCGCTCTTGACGTTTGAGAATTGAGGTTCGGGTTTGCTAAGGCCTATCTCAGGGGCGGGGTGGTAGTGCCCGACGTCGCGAAGCAAGGCTCAGAGACGGTGGTGGAATATTCCAACGGCGCAAATATGAAAAAGGTTCTGGGTACCGAAAATCAGAGACCTAAGAGTTCCGATTTGGTGGGTGATGCGAGTGGGGCGGAGATGAGATGTGTATCCAGACGTCGTTTTATGTTGCTAGGACGTCGGACGAGGGCGTATATTGTTCAGGTACGTTCGCGCCTTGCCACGATCTGAGGGCTGATACTGACCCTTGTTCCCCGTTTATTTTCGTAGCTCGGGATTGATGCCTTTTTCGTTACGCTGGATCTCTCGATGGTGCTGTTGATAGAGTTGGTGCTTAGAGGGTCGTTCTGGTATGGAGTACGTGTGCCACTCCGCTTTTATCTCTCCAGTCGTTCGCCCACTTCCATCCTCTATTCTACATGTAGCCTGGAAACTACGTCTTAGCCATCGCCCTCACCTCGCAAGGCAACATGAACGTCAAACCACTGATAACCCACCGGTACCCGTTCACGTTTGCCCTCGAAGCGTTTAAAGCGGTTCAATCTCGCGAGAAGAGACTGGTCATGGTTGATGGGAATCAAAGAGATGGAGATGGAGACTTGATTCGACTGCTCAATGCAGTCCTATCGACGCCTGAATCATTCTGATCCCGAGGGGATGTTTTGTGCGAGGACAGAGGCTCAAGTTTGTACATTATACATATCATGTAGGAAGGTACGGGTTGGAACATTGTTCATGAGATACTGTATAACGGAGAGAGAAAGTACACCTGAGCGGTACGTACTATGAATATATACCAAAATTGACGAATCTCAAATACCGTACTTCAGCGAAGTTCTGTAGTAGGGAGTTAGGGACTCGTGCTCATTGTACGGTGGAAGGGATCTCGCTGGCACACCTTAAGCTTGATACTTCTGGGAGTGCCAGTGTATTGACAATCCTGGAGCTGCATGCCAAGGCCGCGGGCCAGGAGTCCTCCAGCGTTCCAGTCCAACCGCACCCTCCTTTTCAGCAATTGGGAATCTTCGAATATCATCTCCTTCGTCAAGTATTGAAGAATACGTCAGATGATGGTTTGCCGTCGCGATATGCCAAGAGGGTTTAATACTAGTAGGGAAATGCCGTTCGCCGCCCAACGGGTAAAGAGGGATAGTGTCAGAGGATATGGGAGTGAACCGAGAGATCAACGTTAAATACGTCGCGAGGCTCCGTGTTTAAGGCTCCGACGGGCGTACACCAATCAGAAGCTCTGGTGGTCGATGGCGAGATGGAAGGAGCGGTCATTGGATTCCACCATACGATAGTCGAGAAGAGGACGGTGTCAGGGGTCAGCCGGTCATGTCCGGCACAGATATGAGAAGTGCCAGACATGAGAACGGTCGTGAGGAAGGTGCCAAATGACGCGGCACGAGAACCGGTAGTTCAAGGCTGCAGCCTGCAGGCTCACATCCATCATGTCCAATATTCAATAACCTTCCCATCCGTTACCTCGCCTATCAAACCGATCATACGAGCAGTTTTGGTACCTATTCTTTCAAAGGCCAGGCAAGCAGCTGTGCTTTCAAGCCTTCCCCTTCTTTAGCAAACCTCTCTGGGAAAGTCTATTGAAAAAGGGTCAAGCCGACCGATACAATCCAACGATGAGTAAGGATTTGATTTGGACACTCTGAAAAACGTTATTCACCTCAATCCATTCGACCAGATTGTTCCTTCCTTGTGCTGTAAGCCCGGAGAAAGTGGTCACCACCCTTATATAACCCATCTTTAAATAACATCCAGCGAGTTCAAAAAATATGCGGCAGAGCGAAAGCAGCTCCGTTCCAAGATGACAGTGTCTCAGGAGCGACGACCAGACCAAGTTGTGGAGACAATCGTACACCATGATCCCAGTGAGCCCCAATGTGGTGCGTTCCGCTATCTGAATATTTTTCTCGAGGTGAGAAATGTAACTCCAGACAAGTTGCATACAAGCTTCCTGGTATGCTAGGCACCGTGAATCACATGACCTGATTCCTCCCGAGAGATCACAGCGGCAGTCTGTGAGGTATGGCATTTGGCGTGGATCGCTGGGTTTTCGCACCTCTGCATCATAAAGGCATCCTGTGGCGACTTGGACAACCCAGAACACGGCGTTGTTCGACGGATACACACCCGGAGGCCATTCGAGGTGGAAACACTCGGGACGTTTCTTGAGTTTTTGCAAGAGATACTCCTTGTCCTTGGCACTTCCGTGCTCGAGGACATACTATCAACGAAGAGCATATGTCAGTACATATGATAAAGACGCTAATAGCGGCCAAACTTACACATTTCTTCAGCCATTGTAGTAGGCCACGAAACACCTCTTCACAATCTCGATTCTTGGTGACCAACCTCTCTTCCCAATCTAGATCATGGGTGAACAACACCATATACACGAAGGCAAGGTCGACGTTTTGCACATCAACTAGTAATTCCCAGCTTGGTTTGGTTATGAACGTGCAAAACTCAATCCATCCTGTGACGAAGCGCTTGGTTCCCTCGCTGTGGAGCTGACTAGGGCTGCGCACATAGACATCGCGTCAGGGACATGTAGAGACTGTAGATCACATATGAGCAAATTCCTCACCTGTAAGTCCAGATCCTACTGGCTGTGAGGTTCTGGAGCCACCGTCGCGCGATGGCATGTCTCTGTTCTTGAGCCATGTCGATATGGGAATCAAGTGATCTAGCTCGGTCAGTCAGGTAATCACTGAACGACGTATGGTAAGCACGAATCTGGTCCCCTCGACCATGAATGTCCAGGACCGAATGCATACCACGTAACGTCAGCGACACCTGTCCCTCGGGAAGGCCTAGCACCAACTCGATACACGCAGGGGATCTCATATCTTCCGGAAGGACAAGTACAGCGGCAAGGACCAAGAGGAGTTCCTCATGGTCTGGATGGACACTGAGGATGCAGTTATATAACGCATCGAGTTGTTGATACGGTGATTCTCCCTGGCGAGGTGGTGTCCTGTCGATGATGGTACGGAGTTGTCTGATGGGATGAAAATATGCGAGTTTGATGAACCTGATCAACGTCGCTGCATAAACGAATTGGCCGCAGGTTCTCTCGACCAGAATTTCAAGCTCCCGCTCCGAAGGCCAGGGACTCGGAAACGGGACCTGTTTGTACTTTGGGCTATTTGCAATCTCCTGGAAGTGGTGGAGGTAGTATCGCGTGATGTCTCTGTTGGGCTCGAAGGTCTCATCCAGATCAATGGTCTTCGAGAGTTTACGCAGACGCTCATCGACGAATGCTTCCCGAATCCAAGCCTCCGGCCGGCTGCAAATTAAGATTCGCAAAGGGAACTGGGGGTTTTGCTCAAAGGTAGATCGGATGATGTTGAGGACTCGCAACTGGGTCTCCTCGCCTTTGCACTCGTCCAGTCCCTCGAGGACGACAACCTGGGGGCCAACTGGAGAACCCGAAAGAGCTCTCTGCCTGCTCGACTTCAGGACGGGCTCAACAACCAACTCTCTAAACTGCTCCTCCAATACGGCTTCCAGAATCGCAGGGTCTCTCGATATCCTCTCTTCAATGTGACTCCGCATGAGTGGTATCGTCGTGGCGAGTCCATAAGCAATTGTGGGCACGAGAGCAGAGTAGTTATTGCGATTGGGTCGGACCGGAAGAAGAAGAAGGAAGAGACAAGAGCACCCTTGTCCTCATAATGCTTGGCGATGGTAAGGGCAATCGAAGACTTTCCAACACCTGCGGCACCCGAGAGCCAGCAGATCGGGAGAAGTTGCTCTTCTGTCAACCCCCACTCACGAAGGATAGCCAAGACCTCTTCACGAGTCCCTTCGAGGCATGCCCCACGAGCAAACTGGTGCTCCGCTTTGTGGGAGGCCCCAACGCCGGCGATTTTATCCCAAAGGCATTTGAGCGCTAAAACAAAGAACAACGTTACAATATACCTTCGGTTCGGCACGAAAATACGCATTAACTCACGCTCGGGGATCGTTGTGTTGAAGATGTTCACCTGCCCTCCTCCGTAGTTGACGTTCTGCTGCGTCGCATTGTTATTGTGCTGTGTACCAGTATTGGTATTTTGGGTAGACGTTGACATTTTCGGGATTTCAAGCACACGCCGTGAGACGGGTTGGCCGTAATGTGCTGACCCAGTCAAAGGAGCACACTGGCCAGGGCCAAAGGCCGGAGACGAGCCGGGAGGAAAGGAGTGTGTTTGACGAGATGGGGTGGAAAACAAAAACGCAATGGATACGTTGCAGCTGTTTTACCTGGACAGCCTTAGTGAGCAGCTGACATGTCCTCAACAGCAAATTTCCTAACTCACAGCAAGCGCCACCAACATGACCATGCAGTTATTCTAGTTATGCCAAATTCGTCGTTGGCTGAGCCAAGCCCGGAAGCGCTCACATGCACAGCTGGGGCAGTTTCTCAATCTAGGCGCTAAGCAGTTCGCTCGAGGCCTGCCCAAATCAAAACCGAGCGAGGTAGTACTCACATGTTGATATAGTAGTACAGAAAATCTTCTTCGTCCCTTTGGGCAGAGCTCATCGATCACGAATGGCCAGTTTGAAAGTTCCGAATTGTGGAGTCCCGGGGGTGCAGAAGCCACCGGATAGAGCGGCATAAAGGTCAGGGTGCGTCTACAAGGACAACCCTAATCAGCCAACAGACAAGTCGGGGCAAACTGGCCTTGAGCTAGTAGACACACACCTTACCGTGACAGTAAGCCAGCAACGAGGTTCCCTGTACCCGGCAAACAGTGCCTCGAGAGGGTGATCCACTCAAACTGATGAATGACTGCTACAATCTTTCCGCAGGCAAGATTTAGTGACGATAGCCGACTTTTTTCCCGATCCAACGCCTACCGTGCGACTGCCACAGAGCAAGATTATCGAAACAGAACGCTTGTTGGAGAGCATCTCCGAGTCGGCCAAGGTTGTCAACGTAGTCAGGAACTACAAACGCACTATTAGTATCGAAGCCGGCGGTTTGAGTCGAAATTGTCGCCTGACGTACGTTGAATAATGATTTCGCTGTTCTGATCCCCGTCATGAAGGTTATACTAGAGGGGATGCAGCTATAGAAGAACGAAATGGGTAGCCTTTTTAGTGTCCAAACTCAAGCCATAAAGTGCGTCTCAAGAGAAGACCAAACATTTCGAGTCTTCTAGGATGCGAGAAGAATCATGGTGGTTGGTTTGAGGCAAGTTCGAGGTCAGGTCTACGCACGCGTCATGACGGTCACGGAGAGCGTTTGACTGGGGGCTTCTTTCTTTTTTCTCTCTTCCCACCCCCATGTTCCTATAGCTGAGCCTCACTATGGAAGTAGATCTAAGTCGTAACCGCATTGGATAAAACCAGGGTAGGCCTGACTCTGCATCTTAAAAGAAAAAGACTAGCACGCACCCAATTCCACTGTAAGCCCCATGCCATCCTGGCCAAGTTTTAATGCAGCGGTATTTCCAACCTCCGTCACTCGCGCGACGATCATCTGGGTCTATCGATCAGTTATACAGTATGCGTCTTCGCTAAGAGCGAAGGCACGACGTCCTCGGACGACTGGTCCTTGCAACGATCTACTGGCAAACCTCAGCGATCCATTCCGCAGAGTAAAGTAAAAAGTACTTACTCGGCCATCGAAATCAATACGCGTGCATGTCTAGCTACACCGTCAAGGTCGATCTGGTTCTGTGTGAAAAGAAGAAAAAAATAAAATAGAGACCAACACACCTAAAAGCCCCATCGACATCCTGGCCAAGTTCCAATGCATGGCGGTATTCTCAACCTCCGTCGCGATCGTGTGGGTCTCTGAGAGTCTGTCGATCAGTTATAACTTATACATCTTCGCTAAGAGCGAAGGCACGACAACTAGTCCTTGCACGATCCAGCGGGAGCCTGAGAGTCGGCGAATCCGAATGCCCTTGGAAGCTGGAAAGCTCCGAGTGGAGTCAGACTTCAGCTTCAGCGACTGCATCGTGGTCAGTTCAACGCGGGATTCGGGATTCGGGATGTTCGGTAATCGAATGCCTGTAGAGGTGGAATGTTGAATGGTTATCTTGTTGCTGTTGTACACTATGAAGGTTACTCTGGAGTCTAATTACGAATGGATGAAGAAAAAAAAAAAGCGAGCGAGCGAGCGAGCGGTGACAAACTAGAAATAAGGAGAAAATCGATAGAAGAACAAAAGAAAGTCAAAAAAAGAAAAAAAGCGTTCGTTCGGTCGTTACTAGATTCGTCAGTAATGTAAAAGTATATATAATATGTACGGAGTGGGATCGAAGAAACGGGCGGGCGAGCAAGTAGGGTAAGGTGTGTATATGTACTATGAATCGAGAGAGAGAGAGAGAGACGGAGGGAGAGGGAGGGAGAGGAACGTTTGGGAATTGTAGGTATACTGATATCAAATGCTTCATGCTTCATGCGGAGTGGGAATGCGGCAGACAGACAGAGAGACGGAGAGAGAGAGATAGAGAGGGCGAACGAGTGACTTGTGGAGGGAGAGAGAGAAGATATGTACTATGTATGTGTCTGCAAACAATCACGAGAGGAGGGAGGGCGGGAGGGCAAGTGTCGAAAAAACAAACAGATTATACAACAAACGATTCACGGCAAGCATTTTTTTGGTCATCGTTCAAAGCGATAATCAAACCAGTCTCCTCGGAACACTAACCCTCAACCACTCCCCATCGAACTCTGCCCTAACACCCACAAGATCGGCATCGTACCCGAAACTTATCCGTCTCTCAAAGTGACCTCCACCCTCCGTATCCCAGCTATCCGCAACGACATGCAGGATTCGTCTCCTCCGGGTAGCAAGGGTGATTCCATCCCTCTTGAACCCCTCCAACCGGATATTGAGCTTGTACTCCCTCGGTGTCGTCTCCACCTCGACCCAACACCGTTCAGGAGGCGGCGGTAACGGCGAGAGAAAAGGTGCATACGCGGGTGGGTTGTTCAACGTGGGTGTCATCATCGTCGGCGTCTGAGTTTGTGAGAATGGATTGGGAGGTGTATGTGGTAACGGTGGTGGTATCGCCATCGTCGTCGTCCCCCCACCGCCGCCGCTACCACTACCATGCCCGACTCTACTGCTCGGGTTCCCGACGCTGCTACTCCCGCCAGCACCTCGCATCCGTTGAGGAGGGAGAACAGGCGGCAAGTCACTCGGATTTACAACACCACCCAACACGGGTCTCGGGCTCGGTGTCGTTCGTGGGCCAGGTGGCTGCACAGGAGGTGGGTTACGCCAGACTTCTTCCGATGTAGACGGGGTAAACGCCGATGATGATGATGTTGCTGAATTCGATGACGACGTCGACGTCGACGCTGTTATCGGAGTCGGAGTCGACGCCGAGGCCGTCGCAACCACGGGCGTCGTAACCTGAGCATGCGCACTCCCAACCGACGAGCTCCTCGCCAGTCCACTCGCACCTTCCTCCAAGATCACAGGCGGATGACTCGCTAATCCAGCTCGGTGCTTGGTTTTAGGTCGTAGGGCAGTCATATAGTTTCCCCCATTTGTGTCTTCCTCCTCGTCGTCTTCCAAATACGGTAATTTCGACCCTAAACCTGCCCCCGTCCCCGTCCCCATCCCCGCACCTGAACCGGAACTCGATGCCAAAGCAAAACTTCCGCTAGCGGAATGCGGTGGAGCCGGTGGTGGTCTAAGAGGCGGCGGTTCTCGAAAGAACTTTCCGTTCCTACTCACACTGCCGCTACCCGACGTCAATGAACCATCGAGCTGTGCCCTAGGTAGAGTGTGGTACGGTATCTGTGCTGGTAGAGGCAACGACGCCGATGATGATCTGTCTGGTTTGCCCAGTCCGAGTCCTAACGACGACGGCTCGTGTTCGTTTGGTGTTGAAAATTGCGTTTCGCTGCCACCGGATGAAGAAGATGATGATGACGAATGAGGGAGAGAATAAGGACGAGGGTGAGGGAATATCGGTTTTGTCGTTGTCGTTGTCGTTGCTGTGGGTGTCGTAGGTTCGTGCAACGGTGGGGGTGGCGGGGGCGTCGATCGGTCGATAGACGAGTGCGGGCTATGATGTTGATACGATGGGTGTGACTCTCTCGAATGATTCGATTCTTTTGAATGGTGATGATGGTGTGTATGGTGGTACGACCGTGAATGTGAATGAGCCTGTATCCCATTCCATGAGTAAAACGGCAGATATGAAAGAAGAACAATGGTGACGAAAGGACACACCTTTTCCCGTTCCCGTTCTTTCATCTCTTTCCTAACTTCCTCTCTCCCGTCTACCTTTGGGATATCGAAATAGCCTCTCCCGTCTCTACCACCATCGAGGGCCAACGGTGAAGGCAACGGAATCTCTCGTGGACTATCAAACGACGCATGTCGCTTGCTGAACGAGGGTAACCGTCCAGGTCCTGGTGGCCGGTTCATAGATGACTCGTCAGGCTCCAATGTGAGATGTAGGAGGTGTGAGGGAAGCAAAGACGTTGTCGTTGTCGTTTGAGAATCCAGCTTGTCTCTTCGTTATAGTCAATGGTCAATGTAGCATCTGAAGGTGAAGGGTAATAATGGTTCTGTCTTGAATCTTGGAGTCTTCAAAAGGTCAAAAGGCAGGACAAAGGGGACAGACAAGTCAGCGGTGGTGGAGGTGATAGGTAAGCAAGGCAAAAGTGGACCGATAATCCGGTTAGTTGGCCTGTGTGGTGTCCTACCAAACAAAAATTGGAGTACGGGGCGGGTGTGTCGCTGATGCCGCTGTGCTTGTGTGGTAAAACCCAGAATACAGGACCGTGGGAAGATATTATCACACCACACAACCCGTTTCGATGGTGCCGGATGATGTCATGCCTGACATGTATATTTCCAGTTTTGTTCCACTCCCCCAACTCAAATTCGTTTCTCGCGTAAAAACAGCGTGCTCGCTTGCTGCGTGCAAAGTACTCGGCCGAGCATCCCGAGCTGCTCTTTAACAACCAGCTTTCCAGGAAGAAAGGAAAATCCGGAAGAGGATGGAACTGGGGTGCCTGGACCCTGGAAACAGCCTTTCTGGACTATACGATGTTACATAGTGATCATCATCATGCCGTGTAACAATCGGAGGCGGGTCTGGACAATTTTCCTATGCTGTAACTACTTTCGTAGCTGGGAAATTCGGTCATACACCTGGGTTCTGAGCGCGATGAGTTCCCTGATGATGATGGCGACCCTGGACAGGTCTCTTCACTGCACCATACTCACAACCTTCTCACTCCAGTCTCCTTCCCTTCATTGCAATTTGCGGGGGGAAGCTTCAATTGAGCCACTAGCACTGTGACTTTAAAATTCCTTCTCACTCCTCTTCGTATGCATTCATCAAATCCCTGTTGTTCGGAATCCGAGGTCTCCATTACCATTAGCGTTTTTACCATTGTTCAACGTCATTGACCGCCACAATTCTATGTAGGGTACAGCCCATAATGAGCGATCATCACAGCAAAAAAATGATAGTGATTAGTCCCCCTCTGCGAGCGCCCAGGGATTGGTATTTTTGGACCACTTCTCACTCCGCTGGCTGTATAATTACCTGCTCTCCAACGTCATTTGTACCACTCATCACTACCGTGCACAACGGCGACCATCAAAATGTTACTGGGATCCTCGGTCGACGGTCAGCAACTCCCATCATGCATCAAGACTCAACGTCAACCTTCAAGCAGCTTTAGGAGACTCTGTCGTTCAAGACATCAAACTCCCCCGAGATCAAGCTCAAGCACAGGTTCGGTGATCACTGATCAGCCTAAACTTTAAGAACATATTCCTCGAACAGCAAGCGTCATTGACATATGGATTCCATTTTGACGGTACATCATATGCATTGCCACCAGTCTCTCACACCAGGTTCTGAGTCCCCGTCGCCGTTAGCTGTCGATGAAACAGCATCAAGCGTCATCGAGTAACAAGTTCTGTAAAATCCCCATCGCCTCGTATCGAAAATCTTTTCCAATAGGACTTTGAGTCGATGAAGCAGCGCTGTCATCTCTACTGCAGTGTTGTCGGTGCCTTTGGTCCCGAATCGACATAGTAGGTTTGAAGATCTTTTCTAACAGCCTCGGTGATATTCTCGTGCGCCGTATGTTACGGTGTGGGGGATGTGTAAAAGAGCTCTCGATTCAGTGAAAGAACAAACAGCACTTACCTTACGCCAGAACTTGGATTGAAGAAGACCTTTCTCCCATGTGTGACCACTCTGACAATCGGACCTTGCAGCCATGGCACATATGCCTACACCCTCTCTACTGACAGTGACGGCTTTCTGTGTACCCATGCCCAAATTTTCGCGGAGTTGGCGCCGTCTGAATCCACCAGTCTTGTGATTAGACACGACTCACCACTGTGGACACGTTGACCTTGATCGTCGTTGTAATGGTGTTAGGTCTCGATAGATCCGATATTCGTGTCTTCATGATCGTCGAGCTCAATCTGGAAGCTTGGAGTGGAAAAGGAATATCGTCGGACTTCAATTCAAGGATCGACGGGCCGGGACCTAACCCTAAAGATCTACTTAGGCGCCGGCGATGACGCGCTGTTCGACAACGACGACCACTACTACGCGTTGACTACGCGTACTTGCCAGGACATGAGTGTCGTTCTGAACTACAGGACTGTCGTTCGAGGACCTGTAAAGTGACTAAAATGCTTGTCCACATCGTTCGTTGTGAGTGTCCCCACCTGCCCCCGCGCGTTTCCCAAATCCCCAAGTTCACGATCTACGCCAGAGATCTTTTTGACGGTTGGTAAATCACTCTCGGAATATTCATGTTGGACTCTCCACACTGGTTTACTGATTCTGGGTCACCCAGACACGCATCGACACGTCGGCCATGCAATCACGAGGGGAGTTTTTATAACATGCGATTACTTTCCGAAGTAGCTCCTGTTCTCGTCCTTCTCTTCTCTGACGACTCTGGCCTGTCTTTGACGGCTCTCTGGTTGGACCAACGATGGTCAAAGGACTATTGAAAGGCGTCGATGCCTTTGGTAAGGTATGGTTCATGGCATATTTGTTCGACGTTCTATGTTTGGGTTCCTGGCTCACAATTATTATAATTCTCGTAGACTACGGACGACGTGAAAGTGAAGACTCAGTCTGGTGCATTCCGTATGTGAAGCGCAGCTTTTGCCCTGTCGTTGAATAATGCTGAGCACGGACTGTTTCAAGTGACATTACTCTCCGCGGCTATCATCCTCGCTTTCTCCACGATGGAGTACTTAGACTACCGGAGAGTCTACATCGACACATCGTTAGTTGTTGACAAGAGTAGAGGAGAAAAATTGACAGTCAAGATGAACGTCACATTTCCTCGAGTACCTTGCTATCGTGTGTCCCCTTCTTGCCTTCTTTCCTTCTCTTCTTTCCTCACCTAAATGTCACCCAGTACTCAGCCTAGACGTAATGGACATCAGCGGAGAATCTCAAACCGACATGTCACACAACATCCTAAAGAGACGTATCGACAGCACCGGTTTCCCTATCCTCGTCTCAGATTCCTACACCACTGACCTTCGGAATGAACTAGACAAGAAAGGAATCGATCCCGACTATTGCGGTTCTTGTTATGGCGGTCTACCGAGTGGGAAAAGTGGGTGTTGTAACACCTGTGAAGAGGTCCGGATGTCGTATGTGAACCGTGGATGGAGTTTTTCCGATCCAGATGCGATCGAACAGGTGTGTCAATATCATCTTTGTTTGTCATTTCTCTTGTTTTCTAAGTACTTTCCACTAGTGTAAAAACGAGGGATGGGCAGAAACGCTACGCGACCAAGCCAACGAGGGGTGCAACATCGCCGGTCCTATACGCGTCAATAAGGTCATTGGGAACATCCACTTTTCACCGGGGCGGTCTTTCTTGACTGCTACCGGAAGGAATCTGGTTCCGTATGTGAGAGACGATGGGAATAGGCATGACTTCTCGCATACGATTCACAGGTTTTCGTTCGAGGGTGCGTTTTGTCTGATTGTCCATCTTAGTGATCGGTGTAGTGACCAGGTTTCTAGGTGACGACGAATACGATTTGTCAAAGGCTATAGCTGGTCGCGAGATGAAGAGACGTCTGGCCCAGGCTGAGGGCGAGATTGAGAATCCTTTGGATAATGCAACAGGACAGGTGCGTGTCGTGGTTCCTCTTGCCCTCTTCTTTTTGTTTATCGGTACTCGGACTTACCGCTCTCGTCTTCAAAGACCTCGAAAGCGGCTTACATGTTCCAGTACTTCCTCAAAGTCGTTTCGACGCAGTTTAGGACTATCGATGGCCAGATCGTGCGTTTCCTCTTATCCGCTACTATCGGAGGAGTTATGGATTCACAGTCGGGTTCCAATTCTCTAGGTCAACACTCACCAGTACAGCGTAACACAATTCGAACGGGACCTGAACGAGGTCGAGGTCGAGCAGGAAAGGAACGGTGTTTCTAATGTTCCTGGTATGTCGCATATCGCATATCGACTCCTCCGCAGCCATCCCAATCAACCAAATCCTGCCACACCAGGTGCATTCTTCAATTTCGAGATCTCTCCCATTCTCGTCGTTCACTCGGACATGAGACAGTCTTTCGCGCATTTCATCACTTCGTGCGTGGCTCTATTTGTGTTTTGACCCCCCTCCACCCAACGCTGAGATATGATTATGGGTACTTTTAGAACCTGCGCGATCGTTGGTGGCGTTTTGACTGTGGCTTCGCTCGTTGATAGCGTGCTCTTTGTTACGACAAAAGTGTTGAAGAAATCGCGATCGGTGGGTGCCAATGGTGATACTAATGGCCACGGAGGGTATTAGTCGCGTGGTGGTGGTAGTAGTGTGATGTAAACCTTGCTCTACTTGTAACAGTATAGTTAGTCCTCAGACGTAGAGAACGCGATATTGGGTCGACGAAACGAGATTCAGAAAAGCACAGACCTGGCTCACTATTGACGTTGAGTGGACGCGTGGGAAGTGAAAAGGCAACGCCGCCGCCGGGCCGTTGTCTCACATCAAACTTTCTCTACGTTGACCGCGAAGCAATCATTCATCATGCATCATCCTCGAATACTCCCTCGACTCCCTCGACTCTCTTCAAGGATGTTGTCTCAGGGCCCTATGTCTTTGTCACCCTCAACGCCCCGAAAGCTATGTTCTGCGAGTGATTTGTACGAGTGTTACATGGGGGGAGAGATTCTACGTGATGACCCACTTCTATAAACTCGGATGGGAGAAGAGGTCAAAGTCTTGGGATGGGCTACAGTATACGTTCACCTCGAGGTGAGTCGCGCTGAAATTTCCATGCTCAAACAAAAACGACAACAAAACTTAATCGAATCGTTAGGAATAGCAGGATGCCTTCTCCTCCAAGGTCATCCCTTGAACTATGGCTAGGCACCGATTCTCCCGCTGCTGGTGTCGCTTTGCTCAATGTTGTCGTTTTGATATGCCGTGCGTTGAACTCTGGGAACGCGTATACTGGCCAATGTGGATTTGAACGGTGTCTGCTGGGAAGATGGAGAGTAGTTTGGCCGGAAGAGGATACTACGCGCTCAGCCGTCGACACAATCGTGGTTGGGATGTTGAGAGGAGGGATCCACATTCAAGATGGGTGATCTTAGCTTTCGAATGATTATGGCTTCGAGTTCCCGGTGTCATTGCGGGTATGGGTGTTGCAAGTTGAATTTGGGCGTCGAATCCGGACTTATTTTCCCCCTGAACACTAGACGAGTTTGAACTCTGTACAGATCTGAGGCTCTGTACCCTTACACAAATATTCTTCCCAGAAACAGAATCACAGAAACGTCGAATGGCTCAAGCGCAGGGAATACCGTATATAACACGATTCAAACCCAATGTAGTTCTGCAACGAAATTCGAACGTACGACCCTCCACCACCGACTCTGAGCGTTCAGGTCGCCTTAAGTATCACGAGCCACAAAACCCTTGATCCTGAGCGCCGTGATCGGTGGGAAGCCGTTGAAGTGGGTAGTCAATGGCAATGATCTTTTGGCGCGCTTTATTGGACTTTGCTGTAAAGAACTTCCCAGCATCAAGGATATATGAGCAACCATCACACAGCCTAGGACTGCAACGTGTTGCATGTACAGTGCTCCCGCCGCTTTCGCTGCCACCACCACATTCCTGAAGTTTCCACCGACCTCTCTTTCGACCTCAGCCGGCTCTCCCAACGTGCTTGTTTGACTGGGCCAGCACGTTTTGGTCAAACCCGTCTCTAGTGCGGTTGAAGCCCCGAAAATGGCAACGTCTACGCAAAACACCCATACTGGTTGTGGTACACAGAACAATAACAACGCGGTGCACCAGAACGTCAACTATGGAGGAGGGCAGATGGGTCAGATGGTCATCGGAGGAGTGAACAGCAGTTTCGTTAACAACTTCAACACGACAGTCTCCGGACGTAAGTCTCGTATTTCGTCTCGACCTAGACACTTTTCTCAACGCTATTCTTCGTTTTAGCGCTCAAACGCCTCTGGGATGCAATTACCGGCGTTGGGGCCTCTCACCAAGCGGAGCATCAGTTTACCCGCGGGGCGTGCCTTGAAGGAACTCGTGAGGAGGTTCTAGCTATCCTTCGCAAATGGGGGCTGACAGAAGAGCAACTTCTCCCGATCTGCTGGCTCTCGGGTGCCGCAGGTGTTGGAAAGTCCTCGATTGCCCTAACCATCGCCAAGTTTTACGAGGAAAAGGGTGTCCTTGTCTCTTCATTCTTCTTCTTCCGATCCGACCCAAAACGCAATAATCCCTCCGCTCTCGTGCCCACCATCGCCCATGGTCTTGCAACAACGACGCTGCTCATCCGGAATCACATCGAAGAGAGGATATCGAGGGATCCCACGATTCTGGACGCCACGTTGGAAGTACAGTTTCGAGAGTTGGTTGTTGAACCCTCCTTGAAGTGGAGCAAGCAGAGAGCCCTTTGGGGTTCTCCAGTCGGCCCCCAGATTGTCATTCTTGACGGACTGGACGAGTGCGGCAACGAGGAGACTCAGTTGCGAATCCTCGACATCATTCGATCTGCTTACGAGCAAAATCCCCAATTCCCTTTGCGATTCTTAATTTGCAGTCGACCAGAGGCTTGGATTCGGGAAGCATTTGTCGATGACCGTCTCCGTAAACTCTCAAAGACCGTTGTTCTGGACGAGACCTTCATGCCTGACAGAGACATCACGCGATACTACCTCCACCACTTCCAGGAGATTACAAGTAGCCCAAAGTACAACCAGGTCCCATTTCCGAGTCCCTGGCCTTCGGAGTGGGAGCTCGAAATTCTGGTCGAGAGAACCTGCGGCCAATTCGTCTATGCAGCGACGGTGATCCGGTTCATCAAACTCGCATGTTTCCATCCCATCAGACAACTCCGTGTCATCATTGACATGACACCACCTCGTCGGGGAGCATCACCGTATCAACAGCTCGATATGTTGTACGACTACATCCTCAGTGTCCATCCAGACCATGAGGAACTCCTCTCTGTCCTTGCTGCTGTCCTTGTCCTTCCATCTCACATGCCATCCCCTGCATGTGTTGAGTTGGTGCTAGGCCTTCCCGAGGGACAGGTGTCGCTGACGTTACGTGGTATGCACTCGGTCCTGGACATTAACGGTCGAGGAGATGGAATTCGTGTTTACCACACTTCGTTCACTGATTACCTGGCCGACCAAACCAGATCACTTGATTTCCATATCAACGTGAAAAAACAGAGACGCCCCATAGCACGACAGTGGCTACAGAACCTCACACTCAGTAGGATCCGGACGTACAGGTGAGAAATTTGTTCATCTCTGGTCTTCAGACTCTACATGTTGCTGACTTGATGTCTACGCGCGCAGCCTTAGTCAACTCCACTGCAAGGAAGCCCAGCCCTTCTTCACAGGTTGGACGTCTCTTTGCACGTTGATTGCCAAACCAAGCTGGAAATTGCTAGTTGATGTGCAAAACGTCGATCTTGCCTCTGTGTATATGGCGTCAGCCGCCGATTCCCCAAACTGGGAGAACAAGTTTGCCGCCCTGCTGCCATGGCTGGAGAAATGTGTAAGTTTGGCTGCTAGTATCTTCTTTATCAGATGTACTGACTTCTGCTCTTCATTGTTAGCATGTCCCCGAAAGTGCCAAGGACAAGGAGTATCTCGTACAAAAACTCAACAAACGTCCCAAGTGTTTCCACCTCGAATGGCCCCCGGGCGCTTATCCGTCGGATGACGCCATGTTTTGGGTTGTTCAAGTCGCTACGGGATGCTTGTTTGATCTGGAGAGGCAAAAACCGAGCAATCCAAGGCAGATGCCATACCTCACAGATTGCCACTGTGATCTCTCAGGAGGAATCAGATCATGTGATCCACGGCACCTAGCATACCAGGAAGCTTGTATACAACTTGTCCGGAGTTACATTTCTCACCTCGAGGAAAATATCCAGTTATGTGCGGAAGACACCACAGCAAGACGTGATAGGCGTACAGCGTTGTCACGTCTCTTGTGCAACCTTGGTCGAATCGTCGCTCCTGAAACATTGTCATCTTGATACGGGGCTGCTTTCGCTCTGCCGCACGTTTTTTGAACTCGCAGGATGTTATATAAAGATTGGAATTTCCTTCCCTGTGTTTCGAGCGTCGGGAAGGGACAATCTGGTCGAATGGATTGAGGTGAATACCATTTTTCTGAGTGTTTAAATCGTTACTCATTGTTGGATTGTACCGGTCGACTGAACCCTTTTTTGACAGGCTTTCCCAGACAGGTTTGCTGAAGAAGGGGAAGGTTTACAAGCACAGCTTCTTGCTTGGCCTTCCGGGACAGAAGCAGATGGGCCTACGCCCGTCAGAGATTTGTACACGAAACCTCGCGACCTCCCGTCATTCTTCCCAGGGGGTGGCACTCTGGAGTCACCGTCGTCCGCAGTTCAATCCCGATGACCTTGATGTGCTCCCCGAAGAAGCCAGTGAAGGAGCCAGTAGAAGGTGTTGCCATGGGCTGCCTCCAGTGATCCATCGTGCGCTCCCTAACTCTCTCACTGCTATACAACTTCACTGAAGTCCGAGTCTCAAGTCTTGGTATGTATTCATGATATGTCGGAAATTTTATTACGGCCTTATGATCCGAGGTGCCGTTGCAAGGGGTCGCAAGGGCAAAATCGCTCCGTAATGCACCATAATAGGCAGAAAAATGGCCTATTGCCGGGGTTTACAAGGCCCACAATGGGCTCACCCCGGTCCCCAAAATAATTTTGTCCACTGTGAGCGCGTCAAGGGACATCCCGTTACGACCTCTCGTGCAGGAGACCTACATACACTATACTTGCTTATGAGAAGCTAGGTTCTTCAAGAATCTGTCCTGGGAGGGAGATAGAGTTGCCTCGCAAGGAAACGCCGTTTATTATAAGCGGATTACAAGGCCTTGTATGGGCTTCACAAGGCTAAAAAAGGCTAAAAAAGGCTCCACAAGAGCCGGTTTTCTCGTAAGGCAATGTATATTATGAAGCATTATGGTCCATATAATGCCTGATGAAGCCGTAATTATTTTTCCGACATACCACGTACCGCTCAGGTGTCCTCTTTTCACAACGTCTCGTGTACAATGTTGACACCCTGTAACTTCCTACATAATATGTATAATATACAACTTTGAGGCTCTGTGTCCTCACACAAAACGTCTCCTCGGAATCATGATGCCTGGTCCAGGCGCCGCGGCAGGACTGTATTATGAAGGCAGTCGAACCGAGTCTCCCTCCTCATCGCTCTAATCATCGTCAACGTCAACCCCTGGACCCGAGATAGCAGCCTTGACCGGCCCCTTCTCGCTAGATTGAATAGCGTTGAACGCTTCGAGAGCGGACGTGAACGGGTACCGGTGGGTTATCAGCGGTTTGACGGCGACTTTGCCTTGCGAGGCGAGGGCGATGGCTAAGGCGTAGTCTCCAGGTTGCATGTAGAACAGAAGGTGAACGATCCAAGAGATAAAAGCGGAGAAAGTGGTACACATACCCCGTACCGGAACGAGCCTCTAAACACTAACTCTTTCAACGACACCATTGAGAGATCCGATGTGACGAAAAAGGGCCCAATCCCGAGCTACAAAAGGAAACGAAAACGAAGATATTAGCCCTCAAATCATGGCGACATTCCTCACGGACGCACCTGAACAACTCCCCCCCTCGTCTCAGCAACATAAAACGACGTCTGGATACACGTCTTCGCCCCACTCGCGTCGACCACCAAATCGACACTCTTAGGTCCCTGATCTTTGATCCCCCACCTTTTTCATATTCGCACCGTTCGTTGTAGACTACTCCGCCCCTGAGATAGGTCTTTGCAAACTCGAGCCTCAATTCTTGAACGTCGATAGCGATTACTCGGGCTGCACGAGTGCTTTGGCGACTGTCATGCACAAGAGACCTACCGAATACAGCGATGAATTGGTTGGCGGTGAAGTTACCGAGGGAGGAGACGGCGTAGACTGCTACCGCAAGGGATTCTATCTGCGTCGGGAAATCAGCCTCAAGGCAGGAGAGAGGGCCCCAGATGGGGAGGAAGAACGCACTGCGGAACCTAGACGACTCGGAGGGAGTATAACCTCAATATCCGGTTGGAAGGGTTTAAGAGGGACGGAATCACCCTTGCTACGCGGAGGAGACGAATCCTGCATGTCGTTGCGGATAGTTGGGATACAGAGGGTGAGGGCCACTTTAAGAGATGGATTAGTAACTTCATCGCGCATAACAACAAGACAAATACCGATTCTAACACTTCCTTAAAGTCCGTCTCCCGAGGCCGACACGCGCAATGTGCTGTCCAGATTCCCCCTCCAACTGCAGAAGATTCGGAATCCCGCTGCAGCTGCGTTCTCGCTACAGACATCGATTCTACTCGAGCCAACTCAGGCTATTTGAATTCGCCCCACTAACCAATGGGCTCGGGGTCTCGCCGTATGGTCGTCCGTCCCGATGAATCCTCTCTTACCAGCGTTCGAGCCAAGATCGTGATTTGTGCCTTTGCCAATTACTAGATTGTATAGTGCAATGGAGAATTACGTGGTTAAGTTGCAGTTAGCGTAGTGTTGGGTCCTTACTGATACGCAGCCAGACGTCCTACAGAAATGCCAGCCTTCTTCCTTCGCCACTCAGTGGCAGTATTCCGAGTGCAGTAGAGTGCAGGTTATCTGGACAATTCTTGAGCATATTGATAGATATCCGATGGATCCTCAGAGCGGTAATTGCGAGTGGTCCCTGGAGTATGGCTTTGAATTTCCCGCAACAACGATAGCCTCGTAATAATAGCAGCTGCTGATAGAATTGAACAAGTAGGGCGAGAGCGGTATTGGTATTGACGGGGTAAACCTACCTTGCTGGCACCCAAACCCTCTGGTGAGCTGATTATCATGGGGTTATTGCATTCTCTCGGACAGAGAATCTTGAGGACTTTTTTGAAGATATAGGGAACCGGTTTGATGTAGCTGGCGGTGGCAGGCATGAGCGCACTGACTCTAGAAGCTCGACAGCAACCAAGAGCCATGTTTCTGTCTATCAATGAGCTCAGAACTGAATGAAATAAACCTGAACGCAGCGACGTACCTCTGTGTTTACCCATCTTAGCACCTCAGCACCCATACAGTTCACTATTGCGATACCCCGTCCAAGAGACCACCCCATTAACCAGGTCCCCTTAGTCGCTCAATTATCCATATCGAGACCTTGAGGTATAAGCTGGAGAGAAAGGACGGAACGAGTCAATTCTTCCAGCTTGTGCTTGAAGATCCATATCGAGCCGAGCAGTCATCAGGAACGTGGGATTGAGATTTGGTTTAGGCGTATTCGGGCAGGCTAGACTTGATTCGGACGATGATGGGATGAGGGTGATGTATAGGAAGAGTTCAGGCTGCGATGCTTCGGGCTCTTGCCACGATTTTCATCCAGACCTCGGATATCCTCCATACTCCAAAACTCGTCTCTATCCACTTTTCCCTTCCAATTTTGATCTTCAGCCCGTTGTTGACTTTTGTGCGACACTATCTCGTCCCCTTGGTGTTGAACGTTGAATGTTGACCGCTTATAAACTGGTGCGAGCGTTCTTGCCTAGGAAATAGTAGAAACATATAACGCAATTGACGAGAGGACTATAGTTCTGAAAGGTCGACTTTGACGCGTGGCTAGATTTGCATGTATATTGATTGCGGTGGAATGAGTGTGGACGATGGCGGAGGTGGACGTGAGAGGGTAGTGAGAGGGTGGGAAGAGAAGGAGAAAAAGCGCCCAATCAAAACACTCTACTCGATTGACTGTCATGACCACAGCGATGATGAGGATTCTTCTTGCACCCGACTCAAAATATTCTCTTCTCTTGAACGGTATCAGGCTTCTTCATCTTGTACACCAACGACTTGAAGGCCACCCAGTCCTTCAATCTTCTCCGTACGGTATCCCCGCTGGTTTCTCTCGACAATGGACACTGAGCAGTAGTGACTCATGGCCGCCGTGACAGGAAGAAACGCGTCGCGGAAAAGTCCCCTCGGGAAGAAACATAACAAATGGGAGGACATAGATCAGAATGTACGCGTAGACACCATGGCAGAGGTCAAGATGGCGAAGTTATTAGAATTCGCCGGGCAATAACGCCAGCGCCCCCAACCGTGCGTTTCTAATTTCCTGACCACATCAATGATCACGACCAACCCAGATACCTTGTTTCTAGCGCGAGCATAAGGCCTGACAAGTCACCTGTGAACAGGCCACCAGGACCTGGACGGTTACCCTCGTTCAGCAAGCGACATGCGTCGTTCGATAGCCCACGGGAGATTCCGTGGCCTTCGCCGTTGGCACTCGATGATGGAAGAGACGGGAGAGGGTATCTCAATATCCCAAAGGTAGACGGGAGAGAGGAAGTCAGGAAAGAGATGAAAGAACGGGAACGGGAAAAGGTGTGTCCTTTCGTCATCATTCTTGTTCTTCCGTATTCGTCGTTTTACTCATCGAATGGGATTCAGACTCATTCGCATTCACGGTCGCACCACCACACACATCACCATCACCATTCAAAAGAATCGAATTATTCGAGAGAGTCACACCCATCGTATCAACATCATAGTCCGCACTCGTCTATCGACCGATCGACGCCCCCGCCACCCCCACCGTTGCACAAACCCACGACACCCACAGCGACGATAACGACAAAACCGATATTCCCCTACCCTCATCCTTATTCTCTCCCTCACTCGTCATCATCATCGTCCTCGTCCGGTGGAGACGGCAGCGAAACACAATTTTCAACACCAAAAACAAACACGAACCGTTGTCGTCGCTAGGACTCGCATTGGGGAAACCGACCAGATCGTCATCGGCGTTGTTGCCTCTACCAGCACAGATACCGTACCACACCCTACCTAGGGCACAGCTCGATGGTTCATGGTTGCCTCGGCCTCGGCGTCGACTCCGATAACAACATCGACATTGACATATACACATCAGCATCGGTGTTTACCCCCGTCTACATCGGAAGAAGTCTGGCGCAACCCACCTCCTGTGCAGCCGCCTGGCCCACGAACAACACCGAGCTCAAGACCCGTGTTGGGTGGAGCACTGAATCCGAGTGACTTGCCGCCTGTTCTCCCTCCTCAACGGATGCGAGGTGCTGGCAGGAGTAGCAGCGTCGGGAACCCGAGCAGTGGAGTCGGGCATGGCAGTGGTAGCGGCGGCGGCGGCGGGACGACGATGCCAATACCACCACCGTTACCACATACACCTCCCAATCCATTCTCACAAATTCAGACTCAGACGCCGACGGCGATAATGCCTACGTTGAACAACCCACCTGCGTATGCGCCTTTTCTCTCGCCGTTACCACCGCCACCTGAACGGTGTTGGGTCGAGGTGGAGACAACACCGAGGGAGTATAAGCTCAACATCCGGTTGGAAGGGTTCAAGAGGGACGGGATCACCCTTGCTACGCGGAGGAGACGAATTCTGCGTGTCGTTGCGGATAGCTGGGATACGGAGGGTGGAGGTCACTTTGAGAGACGAATCAGTTTCGGGTATGATGCTGATCTTGTGGGTGTCAGGGCAGAGTTTGATGGGGAGTGGTTGAGGGTTAGTGTTCCGAGGAGACTGGTTTGATTATCGCTTTGAACGATGACAAAAAAATGCTTGCCGTGAATCGTTTGTTGTATGATCTGTTTTGTTTTCGACACTTTCCCTTTCGCCACCCTCACTTAACCCTCACTCCTCTCGTATCTGTTTTCAACACATACATGGTACATCTCTTCTCTCTCTTTCTCTCTCTCTCTCTCTCTCTCTCTCTCTCCCTCTCTCAAAGTCACTCGTTCGTGCTCTCTATTTCTCTCTCTCCGTATCTCTCTGTCTGTCGCATTCCCACTCTGCATGAAGCATGGAGCGTATGAGATCAGTATACCTACAATTTCCGAACGTTCCTCTCTCCCTCCCTCCCTCCGTCTCTTTCGATTCATAGTACATATACACACCTTACCCTACTTGCTCGCCCGTTTTATTTTGAACCACTCCGTACATATTACATTACTGACGAATCTAGTAACGACTGAACGAAGCTTGTTTTTGACTTTCTTTATTCTTCTATTGATTTTTCTAGTTTGTTGCTCGCTCGCTTCCTTTTTTCTTACGCAGAGCCAGGCCTACCCTGGTTCTATCCAATGCGGTTACGACCCAAATTTGCATGCATAATGATTGCGATGGGTCAGCTAAGAACGTGGGGGGTGGGAAGGGAGAAAAAGAGAAAGAAGCGCCCAATCTTGGCCCAATCACTCAATTGACTGCGACCGTCATGACGCGTGCTCAAAGTTGAAACGTTGACCTCGAATAGAAGACTCGAAATGCTTTCGAGCTCGAATAGCAACAAGGCTTCCTCTATAGCTACATCCCATCTACTATTACCATCGTGTCGTCGGAAGGAAACGCGTCGAGGAATTGTTCATAGTGGGTCATGGCAGGGATCAGAACAACACATTCATCATTCAAACGTACGTCGGGCGATAGTTTCACCTCAAACCGCCTCCGATACTGATAGCGTGTTTGTAGTTCCTGACCACATCAACAACCCTGGCCGATTCGAAGATTCAGTCAGCGAGATGCAATTGTGGGCGCAGGTCAAGGCCAGTTTGCCCCGAAATGTCTATTGGCTGATTATTGTTGTGCTTGTAGACGCACCCTGACCTTTGTGCCGCTCTATTCAGTGGCTTTTGCAACCCCGGGCCTCCACAAGTTGGAACTTTCAAGCTGGTCATTCGTGATCGATGAGCTCTGGCCAAGGGGACGAAGAAGACCTTCTGCACTACTACATCAACATGTGAGTACTACCTCTCTCGGTTTTGATTTGGGCAGGCCTCGAGTGAACTGCATAGCACCTAGATTGAGAAGCTGCCCCAGCGGTGAGCGCTTCCGCGCTTGACCCGTTTGGCATAACTACTAAATAACTGCGTGGTCATTGATGGCGCTCGCTGTGAGTTGGCAAATTTGCTATTGAGGACTTGTCAGCCGCACACTGAGGCTGTCCAGGCAAAACAACTGCAACGTATTCTTTGCGCTTTTGTTTTCACCCCCATCTCGTCAAACACACCCCTTCTCACCTCCGGCCTTTGGCCCCGGCCAGCGTGTTCCTCTGGCTGGGTCAGCACATTACGGCCAACCCATCTCTCGCGATCGTGTGCTTGAAACCCCGAAAATGTCAATATCCACCCAAAATACCAATGCTGGCAGGGGTACACAACACAATAACAATGCGACGCAGCAGAACGTCAACTATGGAGGAGGGCAGGTGAACAACTTCAACACAACATTCCCCGGACGTGAGTTCCTGCGCGTTTTTATTTTCGCCTGGGGATGAATTTCATTGTTCAACTTTGCTTTAGCACACAAACGCAGCCTCTTGGA
>JANHQD010001820.1:0-37510 GCA_024721195.1 Marasmius sp. AFHP31
CGAAGGGTCGAGTCTCTGATTTGACCGCCCTCTCCTCCCAGCTTCGTGACTATCGGTCGTTCGTCCGTCATGGCTCATCCGTTGGATACTGCCACGTCGATGAAGGATGCAAACTCGTGTCGAAGAACATGCTCAGCAACAATGGCATTACTCAAGCTCAGAACGGCACCATTTATGTCGCGAGCACGCTAGGAAAAGCTCTCCGGGTGTTCGAACGCCAGGAGGACAATTCAATCGTTCTGATGGATGTCATTCCCTGCGGTAAGGCTATTTTCAATGTTTTCTTGACCTTCCGCGTGGCTGAAACAGTACGGGTTCGTAGAGGCGCCACTGGATAACATAGCGGTTGACAGCGATGGGGTTGTGTGGGCAGCTGGCAAGCCACCAATGAAGACTTTAGAGAATTTCCGTTGATATCCTTTGTTTCATAGGATTTCCCAACGGATACGCTATCATCAACCACATGAAGAACCCATCTGCCCGTTCGCCGTCCGGCGCTTGGAAGTTCGGCATTAACACTGGCCCGAGCTCGTTCTACGGGGAGAAGTTCAAGGTTGAAAAGGTGACGGAACTTGATCATTTGCCGCCCTTACGCGTGTGCTGATTTTCCGGTACACTAGGCCTTTGAAGATAACGGCGAGGTAGCTTCTGGGTCGACGTCGGCTGTCCATGACGCTCAACGAGGATTGGTGTTCCTCCATGGCATCGCCGCACCTTGGTTGACGGTCTGTGCAGTATAATTGCAGCTGCTTCGACAGTCAGGATCACCTATAGTATTTTTAACATCCAGGACACTGTACGATAGGCTAAGCAAACGTATCTTTCCACCATCACCCTCTCGAATCTCTATCCGACCGATTCCGTTGTTTCCTCAGCGCTCAGCATCCATCGTGCTCTCTCCCGGTAGTCTTCGACAAGGTTGATTCGGGGTCTGTGGCAATCAAGTGAAGCAATTAGAAACAGAAGCTCCGTCCATCAACCCGTCGACTCTTTCGCCTTAACAAACTGATGAATTACCACGAGGGGCACCCACTCAAACAGTTAGCGGCATTTTGTGTTCGATGCAATGATAGTTGCTTAGACCAAGCGATCCCATCATCTTCAAATCCCTACTTATAGACGCAGTCACTGTACTGATGGTAACGGCTTTTTCGCTTCTAGCCCTCCCCACCCCCCATAATGAGCGCGTCGAATACTGCGCGAACCAAAAACGTTACTTACGATGACAGAGATTTCCAGTACCTTCGCTATGACAAGTGGTACACCGAGGGGACTTGGAGCTCACCTTCAGAGTCGGGCACTCTGTCGTCCGCTAATGATCTCCATGCGAGACTCACGTTCAGTGCGGCCCTTTCTTCTGCTCCTCGTCGACCCCCTTCCAAAACTTCCCTCTCACAGCTTTCCCGCAACAGGCCATTGCATTTTATTATTATGGCATGAAGCGATCAGGAGGGGGTCTCTACGGCCTCTGTATCGACTGCGATCCTGACGTGCCAGTGGATGATAAGCGTTTTGAAACTATAGACGCTCTCGACACGTCGGATAACGGTCAAAACCCGCCTGTATGTAACGTTCTCCCCTCTTCTGCCAGTGCAGGTTTAATTCAGAAATGTTTTATGACAGGTTGTTCTCTTCTCGAGAACCTTCAATACACCTGGAGCACACGTCGTTGTTCTGACGAACAGAAACGATACACGCATCGTTCCTTCAGGAAGTTCTCAAATCACGGTGGACCGTTTTGTGCTCGTGGTACCAGATGACTCCCAACCGGCTCTACCACAACAACCATCTGTTACTACGTCCTCATCGTCCACAGCCAACTCGGAGAGCAGAAGCACCACGGCCACTGATGATATATCAAGATCCTCATCTACCCAGAGTTCCTCTACCTCTTCTTCGAGTGTCTCCGGGGCGTCACCACTCTCGTTCACATCCTCGCACATGTCCTCTTCATCTCTGAGTTCGACGGTGGTACTTGCCCCGTCGTCTGCTACGACCGGCGATGTAGCCAGTTCTACGCCTCCTGTTGCTGCTATTGCTGGGGCGGCTGTTGGTGGAGTTCTGATGATTATCATTCTGATTATAGTGGGGCTCTGTTGTTGGCGCCGTAAGCGGGCCAGAGAGGCTATAGTTAACGGTCGATCGTTCCGCGGACCTTCCCATTCCTCCTCTTCCCAAATTAACCCATCTCACGACCCCTCCACCACCGACCTCAGTTCCTCTTTGATCGGCTCCACTTTGCTTACAACCACATACCCAGACGCATCAGGCACTCTCAGTTCAGGGGCTACGACGAGGTCTTGGAGAACGAGGTTCAAGTTCAAGTTCTGGCGTGCACGTTCGCATGATGCGATCGACGACCGAACGTCCCCACCTCCCAGGTCCTTCCTTGCGCGTTTCAACCTACCGGGCAATGTCAATCAACATCCGCCGGTCGCCAACCCTACCCTTTCCCCTTTCATCCAGATGTACCCAGACATCTCTAAAGAGGAACTATCAAAAACCGCAAGCAATGACCCACCCACTTTTACCAGTACCCTGATGTCGAGCTCAGGTTCCCGCTTGACACGGGAACGACGACGTGAAGTGGACGCCGGACCGGTCACTGATGAAGATACCACTGAGGACGACGGAATGTCCACTCTTCCGCCATTATACGAACACGTCTTCCGATCACGATTTGGCGTCGGCGAACGTAGCGTTCCGATACTCCGAGATGCAGTAACCCCTCGTCTTCCAATATCCTCTAGACCTACTTACTCAACGTAAATGAGACTCCGCGAGGGCCTGCGCATGTATGCTCCATACCCAGCTATAGACAAGGCCGCTCAGATATAAACAGACACGAAATCATGACGGGGCCCGGGGGGTTTACGTTGGTTTTCGAGTCCGATATGATGTATCTTTTGCCGGTAACCCGGCAGGGTGGAAGACTCACCGGCAAGCGCCGGAAGGTCCTTGTATCATGTTCTTTTGCTCAGATTCCGACCCCGTACTAAGCCGTTAGTCCAAACGTACAAGTTCGAGTCTCGACTCCGCAAATACGCCAACAGGTATGTGATCTGGATGAAATTCACTGAAAGTGCTGCTTTGACTCAAGTACATACTATCAGGAAGTGATTTGGAATGGCCTCCTTCACACGATCATCATCCGAATGATTCAATGTCCCAGCAAAAACTTAGTATGTCTATTGCGGTCGATCGGTGGCAATAAGTATCTCAGTGGCAAATTGTCGCGATTATCGCTGAGACTCACTGAAAACTTTGACCATAGAAATTGGGTGTAATTGATTGATTCATGACAGAGTGAAAGAAGAATCGGTTCTGCCCCGATTCAATCTCTTTCCTGGTTGCTCCCAATTGGCACACGTCGATCTCGCACAATCTGCGAGTGACTCTGTATCAGAATGAGACCTGCTGTACGTGCACAGTGAGACGATGGGACAGTTCAAATCGGTCAGCACGTCAGTCAACCGGATTTTGTTTGCTGAGGTCCAACCAAGTACGTGGTGTAGTTCTCGTCTGCCAAATATTCGATGCATTGCCTCTATCGACTCCAGGATTTTGGGCCCCATTGCCACCACAATTGGCTTGGGATACTACCCGCTCTAATTCCCTTGCCTCACCGCGAGTATAGCAGTACGTGAAGCTCCATACCCTCTTCTGATATCCTACGGGTATCTCTACACCGGCATCTATACCAGTATATACCGCCGTCCTCTTCGAAATCTTCGAGTGAGAGAAACTGCGCTAGTCTCGGCGTTGCAGACGAGTACATAGCCCTCTCCATCATTCTGTCATATTCATGGCGGCATTCTGGCGATGGCAATGAAAGTGTACTATAGGCCATATTGATGGTTGCGATGTCCATCTTTACCTGGGTTTCCTCTTAGGGCGTGACTGTTCGGGATTTATCTGGGTGATGTTGGAGTGGAGCTCTATGATACGCAAACCTTTATTTCTTGAGGAGGGGTGGTTCTCTCGACTGAGAGAACCTGATAGTAGTCAATAGGTGAAGAATGCTCCCGCTTCATGATGATGGGCGTTTACAACAGGGACCGGCACCTGTTTGAACGTTCATTTTTCCCCATCACCATCACACCATCGCGCTTTGTGGGCTGTCAAGAGCCGGAATTTGTACAGGCGGGACTCCTAGCGTTATATGATTGCTGTGTGTACGAGGACGGTTCAGGGCTTCTATATACGAATAGTCAGGCAGTATGTGCTGGTTGATTTGGGCCCTTCTCCTTGATATCTACCAACTATCAGAGCCAATGACCTCAAATCTAAGGACCAAGAACATTACCTACGATGACAGAGACACGAACACTCTCAAGTATGGGGGCTTTTGGTTCCATGACGGGACCTGGAATACCAGTAACGTGGGCCAGTCGGGTACCCTGTCGTCCTCGAACGACCCGAATGCGAATATAACTTTCAGTAAGCCTTTTTCTGCCAGCTTTTTTGACGTTGGATTTCCATATATTGCTTCCAGATTTTCCAGAGCCAGCTATCGCATTTTATTTCTTTGGAATACGACGATCACGAGGTGGCCTCTATGGCATCTGTATCGACTGTGATCTAGATAAGCAGAATTACCAAGACATCGACGCCCTCAACACCACAGACGATGGCGAAAACCCACCAGTGTGTCGTGCACTTCACCCTAGTTCTACTTCCCTGAGCATAAATCTCTTTCCAGGTTGCCCTCTTCTCGAAACGTTTCGAGACACCCACGCAGCATGTCATTGTTCTGAGGAACGAGAATGATACACGGGTGATACCTGGAGGGAATTCTCCTATGACCATCGACCGCTTTGTACTCGAAGTTGTGGACAACCCATCTGCCCCGACCGTCACGCCTTTTGCTTCGCCCCCTTCCACTAGTGCAAGCCGCAACTCGGAGCCACCCATTGGCGCTATCATAGGAGGTGTTGGTGGAGGAATTCTGTTGGCAGTCATCCTGACCCTAGTTGGGCTTCACTATCGTAGGCGCCACCGCAAGCGTCACCAGCTCTCTCTTGCGCACGAAGATGTCAACACAAATCCTAGTGAAGCGGGTTTTCCGACCATCGTTCCTTACCCTGTGATGCACCCATCTATCTCGAAAGAAGAACGACCAAAGTCTGGCGAGTCGAGGCGTACGCCGCAGCGACCTCCCAGTCCGACGACTTCTTCCGGCAGTACGGCCATCGTGGCCTATTTTCGCTTTCGAAGGCGACAAAGGCGAGAGCGACTCCGGAATGGGATCAATGCAGAACAAAGACCTGAGCGGCGGCGTGAGGAAGATGCAGGACCGGTTCTTCTCGAAGACGCAGAGTCTACTCTGCCGCCACTTTACGAACAGGTTTTCCAAGCCGGGTCATCGAACCGCCCACCTTCCGGCCAACCGGGACCCAATGACGAGTCGCAACCGATGACGGCCCCTGTCGTGCAAAACACAGGGAAGTAGCCGACGCGGCGAACCCAGTGATAGTTTCAACGAGAGTGGTTCGGATTCGAGCTTCGATTCACCACAATGATGCCGTAGACGTTTTATTTACGTCGAAGGAGAGAGGTGAATGGGGGAACGAGGATGGGGGCTGGTGCATACCGCTAACCATAGACTGGGGGGTATTTTGTCCAGAGTTGCAGGCCGTGTTACGGGGCAGATGTTAGCGCGGGATATCGTCGAACGCGTGGCGCCATCTTGTATCATGCACAATGTTCTGACCGCAGCAGAATATTTCGAGTCCCTTTCCATTTGCAATACTTTATTTCCACCCTTTCTCCGGCGTAGAATGTGCCAGTTCTCCAGCGGATTTGAATTTAACCCTGGAAGGGAAGATTTTCGCCGTGCACATCGAAAGGTCAGCTGTAGCATTCACGGTGACCATAGGGCATTTCCGACTCACGAAGCTACAGCCTACAGCCCACTAAGAGAAAAATGGAAACGACGATTATTAGGCAAAAGAACACGCCAGTAATTCTGCTCATTGCACAACGCAAAAGCCATTGATGGCCAGAGTCGGCAAAAAACGATGTAGGTTCAATTATGGTTCAACACTGAGGGTTGAACAAGTAAAGAGAGTGCGTGTGAGCAAACTTGTGGCCTCAGAGGTGTGATTTGGCAAGGTTGCAGGTTTTTGAAGACTTTGAGGTGATCAGACTCATCAAGCTGATACAGACATCTCATTTGCATGAGACCTTCACCCAACAAGATACCCTTGCCGGAGTTCATCGGTTGAGTTCACAGAGAATGCCTCAGGCGTCGCAAAGATTCTAAAACGTGCCGATTTTATGAGTCCCAGAAGCGTACGGCGCCAATGCCAGGTATTCTGCCTGTTCGTCGATCGCGACATTTCCGACTCGAGGCGTTTAACCAATGCTTGGATTGACATGAGAAACAGCCCGGAGTCCACCTTGAAGAGTTGAGATTGACAATAGGCAATTTGCGGATTGTAGACGATCGTTTTGGATGGCAAGGAGAGCGAATGAGCTATGCAAAAGGCACTGGAATAGCGCTGTAAGAGTCCAAGCGAGATAAGTAAGCGGTAATATTAATTCCGGAAGCCGGTCCTGCAGTACCGGTCCGAGGACTGCGGGTTCACCGACTAGCCTGTAGGGCCTAGGCTGTCATTCCATCACTTTCACTTTCACTGTCTCATTCCCCTGCAAATTGCTCTCGGATCGACTCCAGAGCCTACCCTCTCATGAATGTCTCTTTTTGGCCCTCGAAATGGCAGCGAATACTATTCAGAAGGACTTTCCGAGTATGACTCCATGCGTTTGACTTCCAAGGGGACAGAAAGAGTAGCACTGGCGAATAGGAAACGAGCAAACTCACCTCGCAGCAAATCTTCTATCACAAGTCACCATATCAATCAAACCCCGCTTCCTCGCAGTTACTGTTCCTGCGCCTGTTCGCGATACTGCGAATCATTGGAACTTGTGTTCATATCCAACTTTCCCCTACGCATATAGGCACCGCAGAACGCTCATACGACAGTGAAGAGTGCTTGTTATACCCTCAGCCGCTCTCCTCACTTCACCTACCGTCTACCGTCGAGGACGTTACTGTAGCATAGGCTAAGCAAACGTATGTTTTCCCACCGTGACACCATTGCTCGACGGCCCATGGGTTACGAATCGGAACAACCCCCTCTAAGGCTCTGCCACCTACCCAACCTCTCACGATTCCGCCGTGTCCTCACCTAGATTTTGGTATTCATTGGGCTCCTGGTGGTCTGAGAGCTGCGCCAACTTCTAGCTTGAGCCATCAGGTTGACCATACGCGGTAGAGAGGGCACAGTAATCCGAGCCAGGAACTTCGTCTGTCAGCACGTCCATTTCGTTACCTCAACAATCTGATTTCTGCCACCCTCTTAGGTAGTTGGGGGAATAGTATCCATGTGATAGTTTCAGCCAAAATGATCTCATGATCTTATCATCCTCGAACCATCTACTTAAAGACACCGCTACTATGAACGCGGCGTCAGCTTTTTCACTTCTGTCTCGGTGATGAGCGCGTCGAACACACGGCTCAGAAATGTTACCTTCAGGAACACAGATCTCCTCAATCTTCACTATGAGAACGGCTGGGAGAACGAAGGGGGGTGGAGTTCCCCTCAAGCTTCGGGTAGTATGTCGTTCTCTGATCGCCTGAATTCAAAGGTCACTTTCAGTGCGGTCCTTTCTTTTTCTCTTTTTCGACGCCCTTTCGATCTTTTCGCAGCTTTTCCACAACCAGCCGTTGCATTCTACTATTACGGATTAAGACGAGCGCGAGGAGGCCTCTATGGCATTTGTGTCGACTGTGACCCCGAGAATATGCGTTTTGAAATCGTGGACGCTCTTGATAGGTCGGATGACGGTCGAAATCCGCCTGTACGTCGTCCCCCTTTCGCCAGTGCAGGTCTGATTCAAAGGTGTTGTCCCCCAGGTCGTTCTCTTCTCAAGAACGTTTGACAAACCCGGAACACATATTGTTGTTTTGACCAACATGAAAGATACACGATACAATCCGTCGGGAGAGTCTCAAATCACAATTACCAAGTTTGTGCTTGAGGTAGACGACTCTCCGCAGAGCCCAACACAAGAACAGCCCACCACTGTTTCTTCATCGTCTCCTTCTTCATCGTCTTCGGCCACCTCGGAGAGCAGGAGCACCACAGTTGGCAACGACGGCTCACCTTCACACACTCTCGGCCAAAGTTCTTCCGAGAGCGCCTTTAATTTTTCACCTTCAAGCTCGACGGGAGCACCGAATCCATCCTCTTCCTCCAACAATGATGCAGTCAGGTCTACAGCCCCTGTTGCTATCATTGCTGGGGCTGTTGGTGGGTCCGTTTTAGCGATCATTCTGATCATAGTTGGAGTCAGCTGTTGGCGCCGCAAGCGGGCCAGAGAAGTTGTAGCCCAAGACCGGCCGTTATCCCTATCTGGACCTTCCCGTTCCTCTCCCCAAGTCGATATATCTCACAACCCCTCTACCCCCGACCTCAGTCTCTCTCCTACCCATTCCATTGTGACCCCGACCAGACAGCGGCCAGATGCATTGGACCTTTTTGGCGATTCGGAGGCTGCGATCACACCGAGGATGAGGTCGAACCTGAGTTTCTGGCGACGTACACCTTCCCGTGTGGTATTTGGCAGCACAAGATCTCTGAGTACCCCTCCTAGGCTCTCATTTGCGCGTTTCAATCTACTAAGGAACCATCGTTTTTCGGTCGTCAATCCCACCCTCGTTCCTTATACCCAGGTGCATCCGACCATCTCCATAGAGGAACGACGAGAAGCTAGGCGGAACTCTCCCAGTCATCTCAGTACCACGTCGGGTTCGGGTCTCCGGCGTTCGCCCGCACTACTCGAACGACGACGTGAGGTGGACGCTGGGCCGGTCGTCGATGAAGATGCTCCCACTGGCGGAGACGAAGCGATGTCCACTCTTCCGCCCTTATACGAGCAGGTCTTCTGATCGGTAGTTGGCGTGCGTGAGTGACACAGCGGTCCGATGCTCGATTCAACTTCTCGCCGTCCTCCATTATCACTATACCTACTCAACGGAAATAAGGTTTTCTAAGGCCTTGTGCATGTATGTTCTATACCCAGCTTCAACCAAGGTCGCTGACCAGACAAATGTGATGTGCGAAGACTCTAGGGTTTCCAATGTCTTGAGCCCAATATGCATCTTTGTTGACGAAGTAGGCACTCACGAGCGGTGATCTTGAGTGCTGGTGGGTGTTTTGAGAATCAATTCACTTTGTGACCTCACAGGATGAGGGCTATCGGAATGGGTGGTTCAATGACGCGAAACTTTCTCCGGCCGACACTGTCTTGCGGGAAGATCTCCGAGTCGAGAGGATCCTTGCACTATGTTTCGATTGAGATAAATCTGATCCCATAGTTCACTAGTTCAAGGGCTAGCCTCGTAGACCACTCCGAGACCCATTGAGCAAGCTTGTGAACCAATCGAAGCTCCTTACTCGCATATCAAGGGGTGAATCAGGACGGCCTCCTTCATGCGAGTCGCGACTCTCGCCATCATCATCATTTCATCACTGACTTGCCGGGGGCTTTTCTCTCTTCAGGGCTACAATCACCAGGGACAGTAACCGGTCTGATTCCTTCTCTGCCTCACTCATGAACTATAGTTACGGTTGTTGGGAGATTTGTACTGCTTTCCCTTCGATCACTACTCCCAGAGCCCATAACGCCAATTCTGAGGACCAAGAACATCACGTATACGAAGACGGAGACACGAACAACCTCAAGTATGAGGGCTTTTAGTATCACGACGTCGCGGCTTGGGCCGTCAACCTTGCGCCAGGTCCGAAGTCGGGCACTCTGTTGGCCTCGAATGACCCATCGAATGTAGCTTTTCTCATCAACAAAAAGGGTTTTCGGATACGAAGCGTCTGTTTCAAGAGACTACCCTGAGGCTCACAGTGCGCATGACAGCGAGCGAGCGATCTGGGCGCTCGTGAGCATTCACAAACACCCGACATATGTTAGGCTCTGGTGCATTGGCACCAGCTCCGAGCTCTTGCGCACAACGAACGCATCTCCTAGTGAAGCGAGTTTTCCCACCATCATCTCCTTCCTATGATTCCCATCATCATCATGATAAGATCATGAATACTAATGATTCCATCGTCAACTTCGTCAGGGACTTTTCCCTCTCCAGCGCCACAATCGCTAGGGATACTCCGTCTGATATCTCTGCCTCACTTATATGAGCTATCGCCACAATTGTTGGGAAGTTCTCGCTGCTTTTCCTGCTCTTAGATTGCTACTCCCAGAGCCAATGACCTCAAATTTTAGAACGAAGATCATTACATACGATGACAGGGACACGGTCACTCTAAAGTACCAAGGATTCTGGTTTCATGAAGGGGTCTGGAGAGCCAGTGACGAGAGCTCGGTGACGGGCACCCTGTCGTCCTCGGACGACCCGAATGCGAATATAACTTTTGGTAAGCCTTTTCTATACCAGCTTTTTTGACCCTGGATTTCCATATCGCTTCCAGATTTTCCGGAGCCAGCCATCGCGTTTCGTCTCTTTGGGGGGGTACGCCCAGGAGATGGCCTCTACAGTATCTGTATCGACTGCGATCTAAACGATCCGAATTTTCAGACCGTAGACGGCTTGAATTTTGTTAGGAACTTACCAGTGCGTTGCGCGGTTCACTCTATTTCTCCTTCTCTGAGCATTTGGTCTCTTTCCAGGTTCTTATCTTTTCGAAACGTTTCAACACACCCGCAAAGCATGTCATTTTTTTGAGAAACATGAACAATGCAAGCATATCACCCAAAGGGGATTCTCAGGTTGGAATCGACCGTTTCGAACTCGAGGTATTGGACGACTCATTCGAGAGTCCGATGATGCCCTCTTTTAGTCCACCATCTTCCAATAGTCTAGGCAAGTCAGGGCCACCTAGTGGCCCCATCATAGGAGCTACCGTTGGAGGATCTCTACTGGCGGTTATGATCGTAGTTGGACTTCTTGTCTATAGGCGCCGCAAGCGTCACCGGCTCGCTTCTGCGTACGACGATGTGAACATATCCCCCAGTGAAGCAAGTTTTCCCACTATCACTCCTTACCCTGTGGTGCAACCGTCCATCTCGAAAGGAGAACGACCAAAAGCTGGCGAGTCATATCCTACGCCGCAACGACCTCCTAGTCCGACGCCTTCTTCAGGGAGTACCGCCATCGTGAGGTACTTTCGTCAAAGACGAGAGCGGCAGGATGAGATGCGTGTAGGACGAAGACCTGAGCGGCAGCATGAGGTAGATGCAGGACCGGTTCCTCTCGAAGACGAAGAGCCCACCCTGCCACCGCTATACGAACAGGTTTTCCAAGGCGGTCCATTGAACCGCCCACCTTCCGGCGAGATACCTCGCCACTCGAGTCCGATAGCTGCCGTAGAAATCACAGAGAAGTGACGCAAGATTCTGGAGAAATTGTGCCGGCAAGTGTGGTCCGGAACCATCTCGATTCGACACAGAGACACTACAGACATGGCTGTCATATCTCTCATAGAAGCTGCAAGCTGGAGCGGGATTGGGTATCAATACCACCAGCACTATTCAGAGCCACAGGACCATTGTACAGTAGATATGTATGGCTCGCTGATGGTCATCATCACCGCGATTCTGGGTTGTTGGCACCATGAGACCTCAAGCGATGTAAAGGTAAGAGCATTGAGGGATCCGGACCACTGGCAACCTGGCAGCTGGCACCCAAATCATAACTGAGAGTGCCCGGTCGTTCATATTTGAACGGGAGTAATAAATATGCGGCGAGGAATGGAGGAAGATAGGTACCCGGGGAGACCTCTCGTCTTCCAGCGTAAACGACTTGTGAGACGCTCGAGGGTGAGTAGACCTGGAAGCCTAAAAAGTGCGATTCGAGAAGGATGTGCGAAGATCTACTATCGGAGATTTGGAAGCAGTAGATGGTGGTATCTAGAATGACTGTGTCGCAAATTTACCGGCCACATTATAAGGGGTGTCGGCATATAATGCCAAATAAGGGACCTTCTAAGGCCATATAAGGACAAAAACATGCCGAGAAAGTCTCTTTTAATAACCTTAAATGGCAATATATAATCGCTTATAAGAAAAATGATACCTTAAAATCCCTTATATGGCTTTTCCGCAAATTTGGGACAAATGGGACAAATGTTATGTCATGGAGAACACAAGGCGCCTCTGAGTCCTGTTTTAGTAATTTACCACTCGTATTAGGCCTCAGCTTTGAACTCCGCGCTTACATGAGTTTCCCCGGACTCATTCCAGATGAAGACCCCATTCCACCTCGATACCCGCTTCCTCACGTTCCCTGTCTCTCTGCCCGCCCACAATGTTTCGAATCATGGGAATTTGCATCCAGGTCCAACCCTTTCCCTACCCATATGCATATAGACACCGGCGACCGCAGAATGCTCATACGACTACAGCCTAGGAGGCTAGGCCCTACATTATTGGACAAGACGATGGAAATTGTTTGTTGTACTCTCAGCCGCTCTCCTCGCTCCTCGGCTACACCCACCGTCTACTGTCGTTGTCGTATCATGATCACGTTCAAGACACGGTGAGCGTCCTGACGTGACTGGTTCTTGACATTTGTCGCTTCTCTGAGACTTACAAACGATGATGTAGAACCGTCAGGCAAATTATTTTGACTCGTATGCTCATTCACGGACGGTAGTCGTCGCTGGAACCCATCTTTGTTACGATTCGACTTGACCCATCGCTCGAATGAAGACTACATTGCCATCTATGATCCACACTGGTATTGAAGAAGATGCTCAGCAACAATGGGATCACTCAGGCTCCAAACAGAACCATCTACGTCGTGAGCACGCCAGGAGTACAACTCGATTGTCCAGATCCAGATCCATGTTATTCCCTGTGGTAGGGTTGGTTTTGATATCGCTTTTCGCTATGGCTGAAAGAGTACTGTTTCGCCGAAGCACCTCTAGATGAGCTTCAGAGTGATCGAGAGTGATGGGGTTGTGTGGGCAGCTGCCAGATGGTGAGTCGCCAATGGAGACTTGCGTCCTAAATCTCCGTTAACATTCTTCGCTTCGTAGGATTCCCCAGTGCTATCGTCAACCATATGAAAAACCCCTCTGCCGTTCGCCGTCCGGCAACGCCAGGCCGAGCTCATCCTATGGGGAGAAGTTCAAGTAGAAAAGGTGATGGGGCTTGGTCATTTATCGCGCTTGCGTGCTTCGCTGACTTTCCAGTGCACCAGGTTTTTGAAGATAACGGCGAGGTAGCCTTTGGATCGACGTCCGTCGTCCATGACGCTCAACGTGGATTGGTGTTCTTCCTTGGTTGACGGTCTGCGAAGTATAGTTCCAGCTTTCACAATCTAGATCAACCATAGCATCTCTCACATACAGGATATTATTGTACGATAGGCTGAGCAAGCATATTCTTCCCTGCCATATCATTGCTCGACGGGTAACGAACAACCCCTCTACCACCAACCCGAATCTCTCTTCGACGGATTCCGCTACCATGTCCTCACTCAGACTCTAGGTTTCAATGGACTCTTGATAGTCTGAGGGTTACGACAACTTCGAGGTCAAGGAATCAGGCGAACCGTGTGTGTAGAGAGGGCACTGTAATCCGAGCCAGGAACTTCAGTCCATCAGCACCTCGATTCCTTCGTCTCAACAATCTGATGTTTTGCCACCCTCTAAGGTAGTTGGGGGAATAGTATCCATGTGATACTTTCAGCCAAAACGATCCCCTCATCTTCGAACCATCTACTTAAAGACACGGTTATGGGCGTGACGGTGTCAGCTTTTTCACTTTGCCCTGGTGATGAGCGGGTCAAACACACGGCTGAGAAACATCTCCTTCAGTGACAGAGATCTCTTTCACTTTCACTATGAGCACGGCTGGAACAACGAAGCGGCTTGGACTTCCCCTCAAGATTCAGGTCCTCTGTCGTACTCTGATAGCCTAAATGCTAAGGTCACTTTCAGTGCGATCCTGTCTTTTTCTCTTTGTCGGCACCCTTTCAGTCTTTACCTTTTGCAGCTTTCCCAGAACCAGTTGTTGCATTTTATTATTACGGCTTACCACGAGCGCGAGGAGCCCTCTACGGCATTTGTGTCGATCGCGACCCCCAGAATATGCGTTTTGAAACCGTGGACGCTCTCGATACGTCCGACCGCGGTCAAAATCCACCTGTAGGTCATTCCCATTCCACCAGTGCAGGTCTGATTCAGGAATGTTGTCCGCCAGAAAGTTCTTCTCTTCTCCAGAACGTTTGATAAACCTGGAATACACATTGTTGTTTTGAAAAACATGAAAGATATACGAATCAATCCGTCGGGAGAATCTCAAATCACGTTGGCCCAGCTCGTGCTTGAGATAGACGAATTCCCGCAGAGCTCAACACAAGAACAGCCCACCCCTGTTTTGTCATTGTCTCAGGGCACCTCGGAGAGCAGGAACACTGCAGTTGGAACCGACGGTTCAACTTCAAGCTCGACGGGAGCACTTGATCCATCCTCTTCCTCCAACAACGATACAGCCAAATCTACAGACCATGTTACCATCATCGCTGGGGCTGTTGGTGGTACTCTGTTGGCCATCATTCTGATCATAGTTGTGGTCTACTGTTGGCGCCGAAAGCGTGCCAGAGAAGTTGTAACCCAAAACCGATCGCTGTCATCCCTATCCGGACCTTCCTATTCCTCTCCCGAAGTCGACACATCTCACGACTTCCCTACCCCCGACCTCAGACTCTATTTTACCCATTCTATCCCGACCAGACAGCCAGATGCATCGGGCCTTTTCGGCAACTCGGAGGCTGCGATCATACCGAAGACGAGGTCGAACCTGAGTTCCTGGCGACGACGTGCACCTTCCCGTCCGGTGATTGACGGTACAAGATCTTTAAGGACCCCTCCTAGGCTTTCATTTGTGCGTTTCAATCTATTGAGCAACCATCGTTCTCCGGTCGCCAACCCCACCCTCGTTCCTTACTCCCAGATGCACCCGGCTATCTCCCAAGAGGAACGACGAATAGCTAGGCGGAACCCTCCCGGTCATCTCAGTACCACGTCGGGTTCGGGTTCACGGCGTTCGCTGGTACCACTCGAACGACGACGTGAGGTGGACGCTGGACCGGTCGTCGATGAAGATGCTCCCACTGGCGGAGACGAAGGGATGTCCACTCTTCCGCCCTTATACGACAGGGTCTTCCGATCATCAGTTGGCGTGCGTCAGTGACACAGCGGTCCGATGTTCGATTCAACTACTTGACGGAAATGAGGTTTTCCAACGCCTTGCGCATGTATGTTCTAAGTATACTCAGCTCCAATCAATGCTGCCGACCAGACCCATCCGAATGTATGAAGCCCCCGGGAATTCCGTTGGTTACAAGTATCATGGATGATGACAGAAAGTTAGGGGCCCACCGGTAGTCTTTAGCTCAAGTTGGTGCTGTTGAGTACTTCGAGAAGCCATTCACTTCGCGACCTCACAGGGCAGTGAAGGCTATCGGAATGGGTGGTTTGACTCGGAAGTTTCTTCTCAGGCGACATCGTGCGGGAATATCTCGAGACGATCCTTTTACTCCTGTTTTCACTGAGATCATAAGTATGACTCGGATCCACTAGTTCAAGGACCAACCTTCTTCATTCAAGAGCAAGCATGTGAGCCAACTGAAGCTGCTTGCTTACATGTTTAATAAGTGAATCGGGAATGGCCTCCTCAATGGGACTTCCATCATCATGAATATTCCATCGCCTCTGTCGCCGGCTTTGTATCGATGCCACCAACACTGTTCAGAGCCACAGGACCCTTGTACACTGGTAGATATTCATGGCTTACTGCTGATCATCATCACAGTCGGCGATTCCGGGTAGTTGGCAGTCATGAGGCTTCAACCAACGTAGAGGGTAACACCGGGGGCATGCACCGTGTGAGTTACATCCCAAGTCACACGGTGCGTAACAAAGGAATAAGAACACAAAGGGACCCAGACCACTGACAACCTGGAAGCCACCTTGATCAGTAACAACTTTGAGCCCGGTCGTTCGTATTTGAACGGGAGTGCGAAGTATGCGATGAGCAATGGCACAGCTGGACGTCAACATTATTTTTGCACGGAAATATGCGAGAAAAATACGACGCCTCACGGTTCAGCACATATTTGGGCAGGAAATAGTCGAAATTGAATTGAATTTCGGATATTTGGCGTCGAAATACTCGCCGGAGAGCAAGGCGTCATATTTCTCTGCTTCATATTCCGCAGCAAAATAAGTTTTCGCCCCAGCTGTGTGGAGGATGATAGGCGCTCAGGAAGACCTTTTCGATCAGTATTTTTGGGCCTCGTCTTGAACGCTGGTCGAAGGCCACAGAAACCTCAGTGACTCGTTAGTATTGAGCAGGGCATATCTGAAGAAAATCGACGTACCCTTGATCGAGGATGTAAAGCGTTAATCAAGCAGTGGCTGCGAATGGATGGAATAACAACGAACTACGACCGCTAGCACCCTTTAAATCGGATATCATGGTCACAAAACAGTCAATATTCCCGGGTCGACTCTAGTGATAGAGCGGAGCTTTACTTGCAATTCGGAAGGACGAGTCCAGCGCAAATGACTTGTACCATCGAGATTCAAACGAGTGGAGGGACGCTCGAGGATGAGCGAAACTGCAGTTTTAACAAGTGTGATTCGAGAGGAATGTTTGAAAATTTACTATTGGCAAATTGGGTGTAGTAGATGGTAATTTCGAGTGGCCAGGAAAGCGAACGGTTGACATTCGGACGGCGAAGGCATGACCGACGGTGACCGTGGTACAGCATTGGAATTAGAGAATGGAAGTTCTGCAGTGCAGTGCGCGGCACGGCGCACGCGCGTCGCACAAGCCTTCGGACAAAGCGGTAATTCCGGGAGCCGGTCCCGTAGTCCGGTCCGAGGACTAACTGTGTCGCCGCCCTCGTCAATGTTTCTTTTCAATTTCTGTCAATACCCCGAAAATTCCTCTCAATCTGTCTTCTCGCCAATCTCTTGCTCTTTGGGAAGGAACTGGTGGGCTAGAAGGGAGCTGGGAAAGGCAGCATAGGTCATGCATGGGTAGGAAACGAACTACCTGAAGGTGCGAAGTGCAGTACAACATCTCACAAGAACCCAATATAAACCTCACCCAGTATTCTTTCTATGCCAGAACCACTCACGTTCACGTACCAGATCCCAATCAAAACTCGTTTTTCCAAGTTTACCGTCTCGCGTCAACATGATCACAGTCTAAACTCGCGTTCACATCCAAGCCTGTCCCTATACAAGTAATTGAACCTTACGATATCTATTTGAAGATTACATTATCGTGGTCCCATTCTAATTGCTGTTTGCCGAAACAACCTCAACTCTTCCTGCTCTACCACTATCAGGATGGCATCAGGGCTATACACCGTAATAGCTCTGATTCTTGCGGTCTCTGCGGGGGTGTACTTCCAATACATTGCACCTTGGATGGACGCGGTCAACGCATTTCGCCCACCTCAACCTCTGAACAACTTCAAAAGCTGCAGCACTGTACCCGAATTACAGGCTTGTGAAAGTGCGCAACTGCTTTTTGACTTTTGTCGCTTAACCAGAACTTACTAACAACGATACAGAACTCATTCTTCACCAACCGTCAGGCAAAGTATTCCTCGCATGCTCACATCCGGAAGACCGTCGTCACTGGAATCCATCTATGTTACAATTCAACTCGACCTATCGCTCGAACGAAGACTACGTTGCTATCTATGACCCACCTACTAAACAAATTACACGACTGACGGTCGACAAGTTCAACACAACGCGAGGACTATCAGTACACGGAATGGACGTTGTTGCATCGGCATCCAACCCAAACGAGCTCTTTGTGTACATGGTCAACCACCGTGTACCTCTCAATAGGGATGCGAAAGACGTAGGAGCCGACTCGGTCATCGAGATCTTCGAAACGACTCTTTCCAGCGGGAAGTTGACACACCTGAAGACCGTTGAACACCCCGCCATCATCACCCCCAACGATGTGACCGGCTTCCCCGACGGAAAGAGTTTCTACTTTACCAACGACAATGCGGTCAAGATCCAACGGGTAAGTCGCATTGAGAATCTGAAGGCACGATACCTCTGATCCGACTTTTTCCTTCCTTCCAGCTTCGAAATTATCGGGGGTTTTTCAGCCCTGGTTCATCTGTTGGGTACTGTCACATCGAAGAAGGATGCAAACTCGTGTCGAAGAACATGCTCGGCAACAATGGCATCACGCAGGCTCCGAACGGTACCATTTACGTTGCAAGCACTCTAGGAAAAGCCCTTCGGGTGTTCGAACGCCAGGAAGACAATTCAATTGTTCTGTCGGATTCGATACCCTGCGGTGAGGCTGGTTTCAATGTTTTCTCAACCTCTGGTGTAGCTGAAACTACCGGACCGCAGAGGCTCTTTTGGATAACGTAGCGGTCGACAGTGATGGGGTTGTGTGGGCAGCTGGTAAGTCGTTATTGAAGGTTCGTGTAGATGTTTGTTGACCTTCTCAATCTTATAGGATACCCTAGTGGATTTGCTGTAGCGAAGCACTTGAGAAACCCATCTGTCCGTGCGCCATCTGGAGCCTGGAAGTTCGGTATCAACACTGGTCCGAGCTCATTTTACGGGGAGAAATTCAAGGTTCAAAAGGTGACGGGGACTTGTTCATAACTCTCGCGCTGCTCGCTGAGTACTGACCTTCCGTTGTATCAGGCCTTCGAGGATAACGGCGATTTAGTGACTGGGGTGACGTCCGTCATTCATGATGCTCAGCGTGGATTGGTGTTCTTCCATGGAGCTGCTGCTCCCTGGTTGACAGTCTGTGAAGTATAGTGTCGGCCGCTTCGACGCTCTGGATCAATAGTACCCCTTTTAACGTATAGGGCAGCCTTGTACGATAGGTCGAGCAAAAATCGCTTTTACTTCCACTGTTCAACAAGTCTACGAGCAACTCTAATGCTACGAACCTGAATCTATCTTCACCTCCTCCGCTGTGTCCACAGCCCGATTCTCAGTACTTAGTGCGGATGCTGCGATAAGGTTATTGTGGCACATGTGGCAGAGAAGCGTGGTACTAGTAATGCAAGCCACAGACTTTATCCATCGACCCGTCGATATATACCTTCATTTCAATAATTTGATAGAGGCTCAACAGGAACTGGGGAGAATGCAGATGGATGATACATCAATGGTAGAGGGGCGTAGCTACACAGGTACTCCCTGAACAGTTGGAGGATCATTCGACTTGGGTCGGATGATATCTGTTCGGACAAAGCGATCCCATCATCCCTCCCTCTACATATAGACACGACCGCTATAATCGCGGCGGCCTGAGCTTTGTCACTCGTGCCCCGTGGTCATGAGCGTGTCGAGCACGCGGTCCAAGAACATCACCTTCGATGACAGAGATTTCCGGAATATTCTTTATGAGAATGGCTGGTACAACGAAGGGACTTGGCATTCGCCTCAAGATTCAGGAACTCTGTCTTCGGCCAAGGATCTCAATGCGAGGCTCACTTTCAGTGCGGTCCTTTCTTCCTCTCTTCGACATCCTGTTGATTCTCAACTCTCGCAGCTTTTCCGCAACCGGCCATTGCGTTCTATTACTATGGCATAGGACGGTCGTATGGAGGTCTCTACGGCATTTGCATCGACTGTGACCCCAACCTCATGCGTTTTGAAACTGTGGACGGCCTCAACAGAACGGACAACGGCCAAAACCCACCTGTACGTCCCCTTCTCCCTTCTTTTTCACCAGCGCAATTATGATTCAGGACTGTTGCCCGTCACTAGGTTGTTCTCTTCTCAAAAACCTTTAACACACCAGGAACACATGTCGTTGTTTTGACGAATCGAAACGATACACGAATATTTCCCTCAGGAAATTCTCAAATAACGGTGGATCGTTTTGTGCTCGAGGTGCCGGACGACTCCCCGGAGAGTCCAACACAAGGACAACCCACGACCGCCTCGGAGAGCAGCACCGCATTTGCCAGTTCATCCTCACTCGCCACAAGTACCTCCAAGAACGGCTCTCTTTCGAGTGCCTCCACCCTTTCATCTTCGAGCTCGACGGCGACACCTTCTCCGTCCTCTTCACCAAACAGCAATTCGACCAGCTCTACTGCGATTATTGCTGGGGCTGTTGGTGGGTCTCTGATAGTTGTCATTCTAATCTTTGCTGGGTGCCGCTGGTGGCGCCGTCGTCAGCATGTCACAGAGGCTATGATTAACAATGGGTCATTCTCACCATCTGGACCTTTCCCTTCCTCCCCTTCCCAAGTTGGCCTATCTCGCAGACCCTCTACCCCCGACCTCCGTTGCTCTTCAATCGACTCTATTGTGCACATGTTGACCACACGCCGCCCAGACGCATCAGGCGCTCTCGGTAATGCGGCGGAGGCCTCAACGAGCCCTCGGATGAGGTGGAACCACAAGATAAGGCGATATGTACGTTCCCATGCTGTTATTGACGGCCAAGCATTCCCCGCGCGAGCTCCCCCCAAATTCACATCTACACTCTCCAATCCGCTGAGCAACCGTCATCGGCCACCAGTCACCGACTCCACGCTCGGTGCTTTCTCCCAGATGCATCCGGCCATCTCTGAAGAGCGACGACCACTGACCAACCCATTCAGTCCTTCCAATGCCACACCGATGTCGGGATCGAATTTCCACCCAGCACGAGAACGACGGCGTGCGGTGGACGCGGGTCCGGTTATTGACGAAGATACTCACGGCTGGGATGAAGAATTGTCCGCTCTTCCCCCGCTATATGAAGAGGTCTTTTCATCGCGGGTCGACCAAGTCCGCGAACGCAGTTCTCCGAAACCTCATGTATAACCTTTCGCCCTCCGACCGTACAAGGTTTTGCACAGGCTCGTACATGTATACCCGGAATGGAGGCTATCGAAACCGAATTGACGGTTTGACCTCGAATTCCCTCGAGCCTGGCAAGCCCCGGCGACATCTCACGGGAGATCCCTGGGATCAACTGTTGTGCCGAACACGTATCTAGGAGGGTAATGAGATGAAATCAGATTCTAGGTTTTTGGGCCGCATTGGGATCGATGATGGATAGAGTTTCCATCTCGGATTGATGCTGCCACACATGTTAGCTCATCAAGTCACCTTCTCAGGATATCACACATGGATCTATTATGTTTTCAAACGCGATGGTACAAGGGATGGAGGAAGGGACCCGGAGCTTCTCGAAGGCTGCTGGGCGCCCTCATGCTCTGGGATACTCTCAAGAGCTCCCGGGGTGGAGCTTGTACACCTGGTGCTGTTACCCCGAGGCGCAGAAACGTACTGCGGAAGTAGAGCTTCATCGCCTTCGTCTTCGCCCTCAACAATGACAGGACCCGCATCCACCTCATACCGTCGTCCGCGTCTAGAACGTCGGTCGGAAGAGGATTGAGTCGATCTAGTCCTGCTCGACCTTGTTCTCGAGCTTGACCCAGTACCCGAGCCGAAGTACATTGAGGGCCCAGAAGAGAAAATGGAGGGACTGAGGGTGGATAGTGTGAAGGAAGTGTTTGTGTCGCTACGGGAGCGACCATAGATTATGGAGGGGTATGGATAGTGATGACGAGTCGGAGGGTCGGGGTCATCTACAGCTCTTGGCTGCTTGCGGTGCCAGCAACAGAGGCCCGTTACGATCACAATGACCACGAACAGAATGCCTCCAAGAGCACCCCCTACAATAGCGCCGACGGGAAGACCTGCCCCGCCTGAATCGCTCATGGGGGACGGTGAAGGAGGAGGAGTGACCGGAGCCATTGAGTTGTCGACGACCTCAAGGACAAAGCGATCGATGGTGATTTGGGACACCCCGCTGGGCACTAGTCGTGTATCATTCCGATTTCTCAGAATAACAACATGCTGTGCGGGTATGTCGAAACGTTTCGAGAAGAGAGCAACCTGGAGAAAGGTCCATGGTCAGGAAAAGAGAAAGAGAGCGAGGTATGCGACGCACTGGTGGGTTTTTACCATCGTCTGTAGCGTTGAGGGCGTCGATGGTTTCGAAACTCGGGTTGCCTGGATCGCAGTCGATACAGATTTCATAGAGGCCACCACCTGAGCGTCGCATTCCAAAGTAATGGAATGCAATGGCTGGCTCAGGAAATTCTAACGGAACACATCGGAATCCAACGCCAGGAAGGGTTTGTAGAGAAACTCACCGAAAGTTACATTCGCACTCACGTTGTCCGAGGACGACAGGGTACCGGTTAGGCCCACACTACTGGCATTCCAAGTCCCTGTAAGAAACCAATGGGGTCCGTACTTGAGGTTTTTTGTGTCTCTGTCGTCGTATGTGATGTTCTTCGTTCTCAAATTTGCCATCTCCGGAGTCATACTCGAAGCCAATGGTCGAAGAGAGAGGGATTAACCGGTACATTCTGCTTGACCATTCATGATGATATGCAGAAGCACAGATCCATCCTCGTAGACACAGCAACCATGTAATGTAGAGATTTTTGCAAGTCGTTGCTGTTGACGGGGCGATGATCTGATGGTGATGGGAAGAATGCAAGATCAAATTACTGTCACAAGCAAAAGAGCTAAACCCGGGAAAACGGGCCCCGGTGCTCTGTCACTCTGCTGCAGAATGCCACCATCAAGGTAGAGCATCCTTCACCTATTGCACACTCCCACTGAGTACTGAGTTCTCCTCCGGAAAGCTAGAAAACCAGCCTAAACCAGCCTCTCGATAATGATACCTTCATGCCAGGAAGTCTCATCTCTATCATCGTGATTTTATTGTGAATATCCATCATTTGCCTCGGCTTATGGCAGACTCTCTCGCCAGTGCCATAAACCCACCAGTCCATCTGGTTCCTTCTGTGCCTTGCGTACGTACTTTTAAATCATAATCACGAATGGTGGAAACATCTCACCCTTTTCCCTTCTCTTTGACTTGCTACTCCCAGTGCCAGTAGTGCCAATGTCCTCAAATCAGAGGACGAAGAACATTACGAAGAACCTCAAATATAGGGGCTCTTGGTTTCATGACCAGTCTCGGCCCGACTGAGATGGAGAGGACAGTCTCGGTGGTCCCGAACGGCACCCTGTCGTCCTCGACTGACCCGAATACATTATGCGACTGTCACTTTCCGTGGGTTACTCTACGAGCTCTTATATTGGTGCCTAACGATCGCAATGTTACTTTTAGCTTTTCCAGTGTGGGCCGTCACATTCCGTTGATTTTAAACTTCCGACTCAACAGGTGGCTTCCACAGTGTCTGCTTCGACTACGATCCAGATGATCGAGTTTCAGAGCCCATAGAAGCAATTTCGATCCGAGCGGCGATGACATATTCGGCTTTCCAGTATGTTACCATAGCAGCTCACTCTGTCTGCCGTTCCTGACCGTGAAATCTCAGTTCGCTCTCTTTTCAAGATCCTTCAATACACCCACCCAGCATATGGCTGTTCTGAAAGCTATAGCACTTAAACGAGTGGGTCGATTGACCATGGACCGTTTTGTCCTCGAGATGGTGGACGACTCACCAGCCTCCTCCGAGTCGACTACATTGACTACTACCTCTTCACTGTCTACTGGGTCACTGAGTCCCACCACTTCCCCTTCTTTCTCAACATCTCCGACCGTCGCTACCACAATAGGCGTTGCCATAGGAGGGTTTGCGTTGGCAGTTATCTCGATCATAGTTGGATTTCACTGTAGACGCCACCGGAAACATCGGAACAGGCTGGTTTCTCGGCACGGTGATATCGACGCAAATGCTCGGGGTGAAGTGAGTTCCCCCGCTATCGTTCCTTACCCTCTTGTGCACCCGTCTCTTTCGAAAGAAGAACGACCAAAGGCTGGCGAGACGCGTATACCGCAGCGACCTCCCAGTCCGACGCCTTCTTTCGGGAATACGGCCATCGTGACGTATCGCCGCTTGCGAAGGCGAGATCAGCGGCATGAGGTGGATGCAGGACCGATTTCTGTAGACGGAGAGTCTACTCTACCACCGCTGTATGAACAGGTTTTCCGCGCTGGTCCATCGAACTGCCCGGAACCCAATAACGAGTTGTAACCAACAGCTTCCGCCATGCAAAACACAGCGAAATAACCAATATGACGAGCCTGGTGGCAGGAGAGCCGGTAGGAGCGGTTCGGTTCAAAGTAAATATATGACAGAAGAACCGTAGACGTAGGTTTCATGTCGAAGGTGTTGTAAATGGCAGAGGGGTTGTTGGCCACCAGAGTCGTCCATCAAAAATAACCCCCGATGTTCAAAGAATACCTAGAGAAGATCAACTCATATAGGATGAGTCACTACAGCCCCAATTAGCAACAAGATCGAATGGAAACGACAATCAGCAAAGTGAAAGCAATGAATCCTATCAAGCATTCTGCTCATCGCGGACGGCGTGAAAGCCATTGGTGACCACAATCAACAGAACACTAATGTATGTCGCCGGTTGGATGGTTTAGCACTGAGGTTGAAACAAGTGAATGAATAATACAGTGACCTCAGAAACGATAAAGAAACCATAGAGGCCACCGTTTGAGCGTATCATTCCAAAGCAGTATGAAATGTGTTGGCTGGCATCGGGCCCGAACTCTAGTTGAAGTAACCTTGAGATTGACTGCCAAGAGAAAGTTCGCAGACAAACTCAATGAAAGTCCCCTTGAACCAGAGGCCTTGATAGTTAAGAGTGTTCATGTCTCTATCGTCGTAGACTCGTATGTGATGTTCTTGGCAAGTTCTTGGCTCTCAGATGTGAGGCCATCGGCTCCGGTGTTGTAGTTGCAAGGAGCGGGATAAAATCAGCACCGTGACGTTCAGCCTGAATATTCGTATACAGAGGCACAGGTCTGTCCTCCGAGTACATACAGCAACCAGGTAATGTTGAGATTTCTGCGAGTGGCTGTTGACAAAGGCGATGGTCTGATGGTGATGGGAAGAAGAAAAAGAGTCAAACCCCGGAGCTCTGTCGCATGAATGCCCTGGTCCTGCTCATAATCAAGTTCATGTCGCTCCGAGCCTCCTCATTTCCCTTTGGACATGCTACAGTTATAGAAATCAGCCACGATGATACTTACATATCAGGGAATCTCCTTCAGTCCACCGTCTCCGTCCTCGTCATCAGCTTCGCCGCGCTCGTGCCTCGCTGCCGGCGAAGCCTGCTCCGAGGTACGAGGTGCGGTGGAGCGAATGGTTTCGAGTCTACTTCGTCATCATCGTCAAAATCCCAGAATATCCGTTGCCTCGCCATTGCCACAATATTTAAAACCATAGGAATGCCAACCGGTCTGTTTCCTGAGCCTTCTCTGCCTTGCATATATCAATAATTCTCGGGAGTGATGGATTAATCTCCCACCCCTTCTTCTTGCCCCCCTCCCCCCATTGCGACTGTCAGAGCCGATGGCCTTAGTTCCGAGGAGAACGAAGAACATCACATATGACGACAGAGATACAAACAACCTCAAGTACGGACCCAATTGGTTTAATGGCGGGATTTGGAATGCCAGTAACGTGGGCGAAACGGGTACCCTGTCATCCTCGGACGACCTGAGTGCGTTTGTAACTTTCAGTGAGTTTCTCTTTGAACCCCTTCTAGCGTTGAAATCGACGTTCTTCTAGACTTCCCGGTGCCTGCCATCGCGTTTCATTACTTTGGAATGCTCCGCTCAAATGGTGGCCTCTATGGCATCTGTATCGACTGCGAAGTAAATATGCCAAATTACCAAGACATCGACGCCCTCAATACTACAGACGATGGCAAAAACCCACCAGTGCGTCGTTCACTTCACTCTATTTCTTCTTTCCTGATCATGGTCCTCTCTCCAGGTTGCTCTCTTCTCGAAACGTTTCGACATCCCCGCACAGCATGTTGTTGTTCTGAGAAACAAAAATGATACACGGATAATACCCACAGGGAGCTCCCAAATCGCCGTTGACCGATTTATCCTCGAGATAGTAGATGACTCGCCAATCCCAATAACCTCTTCTCCTTCGCCAGCCACCAAGAGTGACTCGGGGAAGTCAGGGGCTCCCGTCGGTGTTATCGTCGGCGCTATCGGAGGTTTCCTGCTGGTAGTCATCTTGATCGTAGTTGCGCTTCACTGCAGGCACCACCGCAAGCGCCATCAGCTCGCTTTTGCGCACGACGATGTCAACACGGACATTAGTGAAACAAGTTTCCCCACCATTGTTCCTTACTCCTTAACGCACCCGTCTCTCTCGAAAGAAGGACGGCCGAAGGCTGGCGAGTCGAGGCGTACACCGCGCCGACCTCCCAGTCCGACGCCTTCTTCTGGGAGTGCCGCCATCGTGACGTATTTTCGCTTCCGAAGTAGAGAGGGGCAGCGTCAGGTTGTTACAGAACGAAGACCTCAGCGGCAGCGTGAGGCAGATGCAGGACCAATTCCTGCCGAGGACGAGGAGTCCACTCTGCCACCGCTGTATGAACAGGTTTTCCGAGCCGGTCCATCGAACCGCCCGCCTTCTGGAGAGGAACCCAATGGCCAGTCGCAACCGATATCCTTCGTCATACAGACACAGCAAAGTAGCTAAGGTGGCGAGACCAATGGTGTTTTCGGCGAGAGGGTGGTTACACGACAGAAGGAAGTCGTAGACGTAGGCTTCACGCATTCATGTCGAAGGAGTCGTAAATGGAGGGGTTGGCGAGTAATACTACCAGAGCTGTACACCAAGTAACCCCTGTACGGTGTTCAAAGGATACCTTGAGAAGACCAATGTATTCTATTAGTAATCCTTGCCCACTGCGAACGGTGTAGAAGCCGTTAATGACTACGCTTGGCAGAGAAAAGATGTATGCCGCCGGTTGAGTGGTTTGGCACGTACTGAGATTTGAACAAGCGAATGAATAATCCGGTGATCTCAAGAACGATAGGGAAACCGTAGAGGCCACCGTTTGAGTGTAGCATTCGATGGTAATGAAATATAATGGCTGGCTCCGAGAAATCTGGAAGTAATATTGAGTTTAAATTTCAAAGAAAGTTCGTAGACAAACTCACTGATTTTGAAGTCGCTGTCCACATTCACATTCGGGCCATTCGCGAACGACAGGGTGCCCATCTGATCCACGCTACTGGCATTCCAGGTCCCATCATAAAACCATTTGGGTCCGTGACTGGGAGCGCCTGTGGCTCTATGTTTGTATGGATGTTTTCCGTCTCCCTCGATCTGAGGCCGCATCGGATCTGGAGTGGTAGTCGAAGAGAGAGGGGTTCATGTGATACACCTTGCCTGACCGTCCATACACAGAAGCACAAGTCTATCCCCATACACGCAGCAACCACAAAATATTGAGATTCCTAGCAGTGGTCGTTATAGCGGTTGTTGACAATGGGCGATGGGCTCGTCTGATGGTGAGAAGAACAAAAGAGCTAAACCCTCAAAGAGGCGCCGGTGCTCTGTAGTAATGGGGGCGGCGCCCAATTTTGGCGAGGCACAGTTACAGTGGTGGGGCAATATCTGGGCGGCACGGCCTTTGTGATGCACCCGTCTATCTCCAAAGGCGAACGACCAAAGGCTGGCGAGTTAAATCCTATACCGCAGCGACCTCCCAGCCCGACGCCTTCATCCGGGAGTACCGCCATAGTGACGTATTTTCGCTTCCGTAGTCGAGAGGGGCAGCGTCAGGCTGATGTAGAACGAAGACCTGAGCGGCAGCGGCGTGAGGCAGATGCAGGACCAATTCTTTCCGAGGACGAAGAGTCCACTCTGCCACCGCTGTACGAGCAGGTGTTCCAAGCCTAAAGAGCGTGTTTCGAGAAGGATGTTTGAAGATCTACTATTGAAGCTTTGGATGCAGTAAATGGTGGTACCTAGCGACTAGGACAGCGAACGGTTTGACTCTTGAACGGTTTGAGACAGTGGTATTGATAGAAAATAAAGAGTGACGAGTCCATTGCCCAGGCGTGACAAAGTGGTAATTCCGGAAGCCGGTCCCGTAGTCCCGGTCCGAGGACTACAGTTTCAGAACCGTGTCGCTGCCCTTCTCAACCCTGTATCTCCCCAAACTCCCCGAAAGTCACTCTCAATCTGCCTTCTCGCGGACCTCTTACTCTTCTGAAGGAATTGGTGGGATAGAAGGAAGCTGGGAGGGACAGCACAGATCATGAACGGGTAGGAAACGAAGTACTCGAGGGTACGAAGTGCACCACTACACCTTACAAGAGCCGGCCAAGTAATCTTTCTGTGCCAGAACCAGAACCACTCGCGCAGCAATTCTCAATCGAAACCGGTTTCCTAAAGTTTCCTGTCTCGCGTCGATGATCACAATTCCTTTCAAATTACCTGCGTTCGTGTCCAAACCTTTCCCTACAAACAAAGGCAGCGCAGACAATTAAACGTCTACGCTCAAATGGTTCTGAATAACCCGCTCCTCAACGTGAACTACGGAGCCTCAGAATAGAGTCTCTTAATTTCGTCAGCAGGTAATTGAATCTTACGATGTCTGCTTGAAGGGGGTTAATAACATCACTGTGGTGCCATTCTTCTCAGCTCTCCCTGCCACTACCACATTCGTAATCTACTGTTAGGATGGAAACAGGACCATACGCCATAATAACTCTGATTCTTGCGGTTTTTGCGGGAACATACTTCCGATACATCGCGCCTTGGATGGACGCGGTCAACGCATTTCGCCCACCCCGACCTCTGGACAACTCAAAAAGCTGCAGCACTGTACCCGAATTGCAGGCTGGTGAAAGTGCGCGACTGGTTTTTGACTCTCATCGCCTCTCTAGGACTTACGAGCAACTGTACCCTGATTACAGGCTTGTGAAGGTGCGCAGCTGCTTTTTGACTTTTGTCGCTTGAACAGAACTTACTAACAACGATACAGACCTCATTCTTCACCAACCGTCAGGCAGAGTATTCCTCGCATGCTCACATCCGGAAGACCGTCGTCTCTGGAATCCATCCATGTTACAATTCAACTCGACCTATCTCTCGAATAAAGACTACGTTGCTATCTATGATCCACCTACTAAACAAATCACACGACTGACGCTCGACAAGTTCGACACAACGCGAGGACTATCAGTACACGGAATGGACGTTGTTGCATCGGCATCCAACCCAAACGAGCTCTTTGTGTACATGGTCAACCACCGTGTACCTCTCCACGGGGATGCGAAAGACATAGGGCCGACTCTGTCATCGAGATCTTCAAAACGACTCTTTCCAGCGGGAAGTTGACATACCTGAAGACCGCTGAACACCCCGCCATCATCACCTCTAATGATGTGACCGGCTTCCCCGACGGAAAGAGTTTCTACTTTACTAACGACAATGCGGCCAAGACCTAACGGGTAAGTCGCATTGAGAATCTGAAGGCCCGATACCTCTGATCTGATTTTTTCCTTCCTTCCAGCTTCGAAATTATCGGGGGTTTTTCAGCCCTGGTTCAAATGTTGGGTACTGTCACATCGACTAAGGATGCAAACTCGTGTCGAAAAACATGTTCGGTGACAATGGTATCACGCAGGCTCCGAACGATACCATTTACGTCGCAACCACCTTAGGAAAGCTTCTCGGGTGTTCGAACGCCAGGAAGACAATTCAATTGTTCTGTCGGATTCGATACCCTGCGGTGAGGCTAGTTTTGACGTTTTATCACCCTCCGGTGTACCTGAAAATATACTGGTCCGCAGAGGCGCTTCTGGATAACGTGGCGATCTACAGCGATGGGGTCCTGTGGGCGGCTGGTGAGTTGTTATTGAAGGTTCGTGTAGATATTTGTTAACCTTCTCAATCTTATAGGGTACGCTAGTGGATTTGCTGTAGCGAAGCACATAAGAAACCCATCTGTCCGTGCGCCATCTGGAGCCTGGAAGCTCGGTATCAACGCTGGTCCGAGTTCGTTTTACTCAAGGCCCAAAAGGTGACGGGGACTTGTCCATCACTCTCGCGCTGATCGCTGAGTACTGACCTTCCGTTGTACCAGGCCTTCGAGGATAACGGCGATCTAGTGACTGGGGCGACATCTGTCATTCATGATGCTCAGCGTGGATTGGTGTTGTTCCATGGAGTTGCTGCTCTCTGGTTGACAGTCTGCAAAGTATAGTGTCAACCGCTTCGACGCTCTGGATCAATTGTACTACTTTCAACGTGTAGAGCAGCCTTGAGCCATAGGTCGAGCAATAACCACTTTCGCTTCCACCGGTGAACAGGTCTACGAGCAATTCCAGTGCCACGGATTTGAATCTATCCTCACCTATGTCCACAGCCCGACTTCCATATCCATCGATCTCTCTCAGGACTTAGTGCGGACGCTGCGATGAGGTTATTTTGGTACATGTGGCAGAGTAGCGTGGTAATAGTAATATCAGCCCGTCGATATATATCTTCACTTGAACAATTTGATAGAGGCTCAGCACAGATACTCCCCGAACAATTGGAGGATCATTCGACTTGGGTCGGATGATATTTGTTCGGACAAAGCGATCCCATCACCTCTCATGATCACCCTCTACATATAAAAACGACCGCGATCATCGCGGTAGCCTGAGCTTTTGTTACTCCTGAGTCCTGCCTCGTAGTCATGAGCGTGTCGAACACGCGGTTCAAGAACATCACCTTCGATGACAGAGATTTCCAGAACATTCGCTATGATAATGGTTGGTACAACGAAGGGACTTGGCATTCGCCTCAAGGTTCAGGAACTCTGTCATCCTCCAAGGACCTCAGCGCAAGGCTCACTTTCAGTACGGTCCTTTCTTTCTCCCTTCGACATCTTGTTGAATCCTACCTCTCGCAGCTTTTCCGCAACCGGCCATTGCGTTCTATCACTATGGCATAGGACGGGCGTCCGGAGGTCTCTACGGTTTGTATTGACTGTGACCCCAACCTCATGCGTTCCAAAACCGTGGGCCTCAATAGGGCGGACAACGGCTGTACGTCCCCTTCTCCCTTCTTTTTGCCCGTACAAGTTCGATTCAGGACTGTTGTCTGTCACCAGGTTGTTCTCTTCTCGAAAGCCTTCAACACACCAGGCACACATGCCATCTTTTTGGCGAATCGAAACGATACACGAGTATATCCCTCGGAAAACTCTCAGATAACGGTGTACTAGTTTATGCTCGAGGTGCTGGATGACTCTCCGGGGAGTCCAACACAACCCACGACCGCCTCGGGGAGCAGGAGCACCGCATTTGCCAGTTCATCCTCACTCGCCACACGTACTTCCAAGAAGCCCAGCTCTCTTTCAAGCGCCTCACCCTTTCATCTTCGAGCTCAACGGCAACACCTCCGTCCTTTTCATCTAATAGCAATTCGACCCCAGCTCTACTGCTATTATTGCTGGGGCTGTCGGTGGGTTTCTGTTAGCTGTCATTCTGATCTTTGTTGGGTTCCGCTATTGGCGCTGCCGTCAGCGTGCCACAGAGGCTATGATTAACATCAGGTCATTCTCACCACCTGGACCTTTCCCTCCCTTCCCTTCCCAAGTTGGCCCATCTCACAGCCCCTTTACCCCCGACCTCAGGCGACTCTGCTGTACACATGTTGACCACACGCCGCCCAGACGCATCAGGCGCTCTCGGTAGTACGGCGGAGGCCTCAATGAGCTCTCGAATTAGGTGGAACCTCAATATAAGGCGACGTGTACGTTCGCATGCTGTTATTGGCGGCCAAGCATTCCCCGCGCGAGCTCCTCCCAAGTTCACATCTACACTCCAATCCGCTGAGCAACCGTTATCCACCAGTCACCGACCCTACGCTCGGTGCTTTCTCCCAGATGCATCCGGTCATCTCTGAAGAGCAACGACTACTGAACGCCGAGACCAACCCGTTTCATTCTTCCAGTACCACACCTATTTCGGGCTCGAATTTCCATTCAACACGAGAACAACGACGTGCGGTGGACGCCGGTCTGGTTATTGACGAAGATACTCACGACTGGGACGAGGAATTGTCCACTCTTCCGCCGCTATACGAAGAGGTTTTCTCATCGCGGGACGACCAAGTCCGTGAACGGAGTTCTCCGAAACCTCGTGTATAACCTTTCGCCCTCCGACCGTACAAGATTTGACACAGGCTCCCTCATGTATACCCGGAATGGAGGCTCCATTTTGACGATTTGACCTCAAATTCCCTCGAGTCTGGCAAGCCCGGCGACATCTTACGGGAGGTCCCTTGGATCAACTGTTGTGCCGAACACATATGTGGGAGGGTAACGAGATAAAATCTCAGATTCTAGGTTTTGGAGTCGCCTTGGGATCGACGATGGATAGAGTTTCCATCTCGGATTGATGCTGCCACACATGTTAGCTCATCAAACATCGCCTTCTCAGGATGTCACAACATGTGGAATCTGGATTATTACGTTTGGAAACGCGATGGTACAAGAGATGGAGGAAGGGACTCGGAACTCGTCGAAGGCTGCTGGGCGCCCTCATGTTCTGGAATACTCTCAAGAGCTCCCGGAGTGGAACTTGTACGCCTGGTACCGTTACCCCGAGACGCAGAAGCGTGCTGCGGAAGGAGCGCTTCATCATCTTCGTCTTCGCCCTCAACAATGACAGGACCCGCATCCACCTCATACCGTCGTCCGCGTCTAGAGCGTCGTTCGGAAGAGGATTGAGTTGACCTAGTTCTCCTGCTCGACCTTGTTCTCGAACTTGACCCAGTACCCAAGCTGAAGTTTGTTGAAGGACTAGAAGAAAAAGTGGAGGGGCTGAGGGTAGATAACGTGAAGGAGGTGTTTGTGTCGCCACGGGAGTGACCATATATTATGGATGGGTATGGGTAGTGATGACGAGTCGGAGGGTCAGGGTCATCTACAGGTCCTCGCTGCTTGCGGTGCCAGTAGTAGAGGCCCGTTACAATCACAATGACCACGAACAGAATGCCTCCAAGAGCACCCCCCACAATAGCGCCGACGGAAAGACCTGCCCCGCCTGAATCCCTCGTGGGGGACGGTGAAGGAGAAGGGGGAGAAGTGATCGGAATCGATGAGTTGTCCACTACCTCGAGAACAAATCGGTCGATGGTGATTTGAGAGTTCCCTTTGGGTACTCCTCGTTGATCCCTCTTGTTCTTCAGAATAACGACATGCTGTGCGGGGGTGTCGAATCGTTCGGAGAAGAGAAGAACCTGGAGAACGTTCCATGGTCAGGAAAGAGAGATAGAATGAAGTGTGCGACGCACTGGTGGGTTTTTGCCATCATCCGTAGTGTTGAAGGCATCGATGGTTTGGAAATTCAGCCCGTTTGGATCGCAGTCAATACAGATACCATAGAGGCCACCATTTGAGCGTAGCATTCCAAAGTAATGGAATGCAATGGCTGGCACAGGAAAATCTAAGAGAACACATCGGAATTCAACGCCAGGAAGGGTTTGTAGAGAAACTCACTGAAAGTTACAGTCGCTTTCGGGTCATTTGAGGACGTCAGAGTGCCTGTCTGGCCCACGCTACTGGCATTCCAAGTCCCGTCATGAAACCAGGTTCCTTGATACTTGAGAGTAACCATGTCCCTGTCGTCGTACGTGATGTTCTTCGTTCTTAGATTTGCCATCTCCACAGTCGTTGTCGAAGAGCCTAGGCCTGGTAGTCGAAGAGAGAGGAATCAACCGGCACATTCTGCTTGACCATTCATAATGATATGCAGAAGCACAGATTCATCCTCGCAGACACAGCAACCATGTAATGTTGAGATTCCTGCAAGTCGTTGCTGTTGACGGGGCGATGATCTGATGGGGACGGGGATGATGGGAAGAACAAAAGAGCTAAACCCGGGAAGAGGCGCCGGTGCTCTCTGTCACTCTGCTGCAAAACGCCATCACCAAGCTAGAGCGTCCTTCACCTAGTGCACACTCCCACTACTATAAGGACTCGCCTCCGGAAAGCTAGAAAACCACCCCCTCGATGATGATACCTATATGCCAGGAAGTTTCCTCCCTACCATCATCATCATGATTTCATCGTGAATATCCATCACTTGCCTCGGCTTGTGTAGACTCTCTCGCCAGAGCCATAAATATACCAGCCGATCTGGTTCCTTTTCTGCCTTGCGTGCATACTTTCGAATCATAATCACGGATAGTGGAAACATCTCACCTCTTTCCCTTCTACTCGATTTGCTACCCCAGTGCCAATAGTACCAATGGCCTCAAATTAGAGGACGAAGAACGTTACGACAGAGATACGAAGAACCTCGAGTATGGGGGCTCCTGGATTAATGATAACTAGACTCGACCCGACTGAGATGCCAAACACAGGAAGGACAACTCATCCCGAATGGCACCCTCAGGTCGTCCTCGACTGACCCAAATGCGACTGTCACTTTCTGTGGGTTACTCTACGAGCTCTTAAATTGGTGCTTAACGACCTCAATGTTAATTTTAGATTTTCCAGTGCGGGCCGTCACATTCCATTTTATTCTTGAACTTCCGACCCAACAAGTAGCTTCTATGGTGTCTGCCTCGACTGCAATCCAAACGAGTCGAGTTTCTGAGCCTGTAGAAGACGGTCTCGACCGAGTGGCAAAGGCATATTCGGTTTCCCGGTATAGATGCGCCACACGCCGGTGTAAATAAAACCTAACTAAAATAGCCAAATCTCCCCAACACTGGATGTAGCTGAAAGGCGCGGGAAACGATCCTTCAACATACCCGCCCAGCATGTCATTGTTTTGAAAGCTTTGGTACCTAAATGAATCACTTGATGCCATGTATCGTTTTGTCCTCGAGGTGGTGGACGGCTCACCAGTCTCCCCCGAGTCGACTACATTGACTACCACCTCCTCACTGTCTGCCGGGCCACTGAGTCCCGTCACCTCCACCTCTTCTTCCTCAACATCTCCAACCGTCAATACCACGATAGGCATTGCCATAGGAGGGGTTGTGTGGAAGTGACCTTGATTATCGTTGGATTTTTCACTGTAGGCGCCACTGGAGGCATCGGAACAGGCTGATTTCGCGGCACGGTGATATCGACGCAAATGCTCAGAGGGAAGTAAGTTCCCCCACCATTGTTCCTTACTCTTTTGTGCGTCCAACTATTTTGAGAGAAGAATGACCGAAGGCTGGCGAGTCGAGTACGATTACCAGGCAGGCTCAGGCCGACGAAGTGATAGCGTTGCGGGAAGTTCATTTGATAGGGAGATTTACGCTGACTGAACTTCTCGGCGCTCCTTTCAGTGTTTAGCTCTTGTCCTTCCCATCACCATCAGACGATTGTCCCGTCAACAGCAGCGAATCAGAGTAATCTCAACATTACATGGTTGCTGTGTCTGCGGGGATGAGTCTGTGCTTCTGCATATCATCATGAATGGTCAAGCAGAATGTGCCGGTTGATTCCTCTCTCTCTTCGACTACCAGGCTCTTGAACAACGACTCCGGAGATGGCAAATCTAAGGACGAAGAACATCACATACGACGACAGAGACACAAACAACCTCAAGTACGGACCCCATTGGTTTCTTACAGGGACTTGGAATGCCAGTAGTGTGGGTCTAACGGGTACCCTGTCGTCCTCGGACAACATGAGTGCGAATGTAACTTTCGGTGAGTTTCTCTACAAACCCTTCCTGGCGTTGTATTCCAATGTGTTCTCTTAGATTTTCCTGAGCCAGCCATTGCATTCCATTACTTTGGAATGCGACGCTCAGGTGGTGGCCTCTATGAAATCTGTATTGACTGCGATCCAGGAGAACCGAGTTTTCAAACCATTGACGCCCTCAACGCTACAGACGATGGTAAAAACCCACCAGTGCGTCGCATCCCTTGCGCTATCTCTCTTTTCCTGACCGTGGGGCTTTCCCCAGGTTGCTCTCTTCTCACAACATTTCGACATCCCCGCGCATCATGTTGTTATTCTGAGAAATCAGAATGATTCACGATTTGTGCCCGGAGGGAAATCTCAAATCACCATTGACCGCTTTGTCCTCGAGGTAGTCGACAACTCACCGGTTCTGGTCATCCCTTCTTCTTCTCCTTCACCGCCACCTCCACCGTCACTCACTCACGATTCAGGCGGGGCAGGCCCTCCCGTTGGCGCTATTGTAGGGGGTGCTCTGGGAGGAACCATGCTGCTAGGCATCTTGATTATAGTTGGGCTCTACTGTAGGCGCCGTCACAAGCGTCACCAGCTCACTCTTGCGCACGATGATGTCAACACGAGAGATGCCAGTGAAACGAGTTTCTTCACCATCGTTCCTTACTCTTTAACGCACCCATCTTTCTCGAAAGAAGAACGGCCGAAGGCTGGCGAGTCGAGGCGTACACCGCACCGACCTCCCAGTCCAACACCTTCTTCCGGGAGTACCACCATCGTGACATATTTTCGCTTCCGAAATAGAGAGGGGCAGCGTCAGGTTGATACAGAACGAGGACCTGAGCGGCGGCGTGAGGCAGATGCAGGACCAATCCCTGCCGAAGAAGAGTCCACTCTGCCACCGCTGTATGAACAGGTTTTCCAAGCCGGTCTGTTGAACCGCCCGTCTTTAGGCGAGGAACCCAATGGCCAGTCGCAACCGACATCGTGAGTCTGACGGTACACAGCAACTGAGTAGCCAAGGTGGGTATTCTTGGCGGGAGGGTGGTTATATGACAGAAGTAAGCCGTAGACGTACGCTTCATGTATTCATCTTGAAGGAGTCGTAAATGACGAAGGGGTTGGCGAGTAATACTACCACAGCAAACGCAGAGGTTTGGAAGGACACTCCGACAGGACCCCCGGAAGCCCACCGGGGAGAGGTTCACCGTTCGGCGAGTCAGACAAATCTTCGAAAAAGAAAAAAAAAACGATAAGATTTCAAACTCTCGTTCGGAAGTCGGACAGAAATGTTGACCCGGCCACCCAAGGCCAGACGCAGTGTTGTACAAAACGCGCTATACTGGGTTGTAAAAACTTTGAGGAATACCTAAACTATGTCGGCTGGTAAGGTGGTAGTGAAGCCTGAAGAAGGTGGAAGGTATGTTTTTCTGACCTTTGTGTCGTCGGTTTGAAGCAGCTATGTGCTAGAGCGGCTTAAAACAGGCCTGGGCGTCCTGGTGCACCGCAGGCGGAAAAAAGGATGGGATTTGGAAACTGGGCGACGGAGGCCGTTTGGAAGTCGGACAAGTATGGCTGCCCGGGGCCCGGGTGACCGGCCCTCCTACTCCGACCCGAGGCTGATGATGATCTTGATGGGCATCCTGTGGGCATCGAACGTTGAGCTCTTCTTCTTCCTAAGGTAGACGACATACAAACGCGGCCAACCCGACACAGCCACTCCGTATTTAGGCAAATTCTAGACAAAATCCATGTATCATATTTCAGACGTACCGTATGAGAAATCGGGCTCGAACAAGTTCTGGGGATTGTTTGTCCGATCACGAATATCCAAAAATCTTGAAGAGCGGTTGAGGTTTCGACATGTAGTGGCAGAAATACTGCTCTGCTCTTATGGACGCGCGGACTTCCCACGGCTTATGAATCAATTATTATCAAGTGCAAGCTTTGCTACGTCTTTCTGCCACTACATGTCGAAACCTCAACCGCTC
>JANHQD010001821.1:5726-74527 GCA_024721195.1 Marasmius sp. AFHP31
ATGCCCTGGCGGTTGTACATCCATCAACCTTATACCGTAAGTACATCTCACCCACCATGGAATCTTCGGCATTGGCTTATCCGATTTTCCGTCACTCAGTCTTGGTTCAAGGGAAAGGCTTGCCTCCTGGGAGATGCTGCTCACCCTATGATGCCACATCAATCTCAGGGTGCCTGTCAGGCTATCGAAGATGCCGCGGCACTAGGGATCATATTTTCAGACAAATACAATTTCTCCAACGATGTGGAGGGTGGTCTCGCGATGTACCAGCTCATTCGAAAAGATCGAGCCACACGCGTTCAGACTGCTTCGGCGAGAGCAACCGAGAACTTGAACGAGCGCATAGGGTTCACGAGTCTCACGCCTCATGATGCTTCACTGGCTGCTGCTGCTGGAAAACTGACTAGTGAGTTTTGTTCATTCGCAGGATATTGAAGTAGCTGATCTGAATCGTCTGAATAGTCAATGAGATGAACAGCTATAGAATGGATGAGCACGTGGCGAATGAGGTGGCGAAATTGAGTTGAAGGGTGGCTTGTGGGTGTTTGTCGCAATCGGACTAGATTTCCTGTCGGCTACCTAATAGTGTACCATACACTTCGGACTTTGTGCCTGTAACTTGCTGTTTTTACCAAAAGAATCACCCACCTTTGACTGAGAGTTGCCATTGACGTCTAAGTTCTCACGAAACTTTGATTGAAGGAACTATTTCGGGAAAATCATTTGGACTACAGTCCGCTATCACCATTTGGGATGCTATCATCATTTGGGATATCTGGGCTTGACGGTTCAATTTCCCTCTCTTTTTGATTGGTCTCTCTTTTGAATTTACTCCAAAACTATATGAACAGATGCTCAAACAATATGGACGGCTGAGAGCTACGATTCGTTGAGATAGAACACGAAGAGTGGTCATTTTAAGCAACAGTCAAATATTGAGACGACGATCGTGAAAGAAGATTACATCGTGAGGGTCTCGGTATTTGTAGGCATATTTTGCATGGTGGTAAAAATGTTTTCAGATACTTGTCTGGGAGATAAATGGGAAGGGGGAAGTGTAATCTCGAAGCCGGACAGAATGAGCGCGCGAAGCACGACGGTGGATGTCACAGTCAGGTCGTGACCATCAATTTGCTCACTTTGATCTGAGCGTTATCAGCGTGATATGTCACATCCCAAATGATGACTATTATGCTGATAAGAAATTTTCGAGCTGATAGTAGGATCCTTCATCGACTGCACTCCCAATGGTCATTATGAGTAGGTAGATATCTTAAACTGATCTCTACCCTGTATCCTAGATAAAAATTATGGGGGAACATCATGACTAATGTACAATGAAACACCAAACAAGATTTCACCGTCCCAAATGATGATAGCGGACTGTATCTTCGCGACCACATTCCATGGCCTGTCTCCAGAAACTCAAATATCGACGAATTTTGTAGTTGGCAAGTAATGATTCGAATATTAGGAAGGTTCGTTGATACCTAAATCATTGTCCTCTCGAACTATCTAAACTGTCCTCTACTCCCCAGTTATGAATACCCTCCTCAGATACTGCGGTTCTTCCTTCTCATCGCAAACCGGGCACATCCCAGTGTAGTGCAATGCAGCTTTGATACAATCTACACAGAACAAATGTCCGCACGTTGTCGCACAGACTGTCTCTGGTGTCGTAGATAAACACATCGGGCAACTGAATGCTTCACCATCACTTCCATCCTCGCTATCTTCATCATCTTCCTCGCCAAACTCGAAAGGAGCATCTCCGAGTTCGTCTGCATCCTCGAAATCGTACTCGTGGTCGTCTTCGAAATCGAGGTCCTCGATATCGTAGATGTTGGGGTCGGTGCACCCATAGGGGTAGAGAGAGGAGGCTTTTTCATCTTCCCAGTGGCGCTGGTAACGAGAGAAGGTGTATGGCTCGTCAGGTAGAGCGTTGGTCTCGACGTGCTCGCTATGGTAGCGGTATCGGTGGGAATAGGAAGAGTCGTACGACTCGTCTTCGTCCTCATCGTCGCTGTCGTAATCGTCTTCATCATCTGAATCGTCTCTGTGGACACTCGACATCTCGAGATGCACCTTCAGCCCGCCGTATGATTCGAAGAGTTTGTCACAAGACGTGCAATAATGGTGGTGGGGGCTCTTGATAAAGTGGATGCGGAGCGTGTTCTTGTTCAAGAACCGCTTGTAGCAGACCGGACATTTGGGGTGCCCATTGGCGGCCTCTTGAATATGGTTCTGACGCTCGGAGGCGTTGGGGAAGTAGGCGTCGCATGGGGCGCAGTAGGCAGTGGTCAAGTCTTGGTGAACGTCCATGACTGATTGAGTAAAGTTTGAGTGGTGTGGATGGTTTGGTTTGGTTGAGTGCAAGTGGGTGTTTGGTTTCTGGAGAGGAAGGGCAGAATGGGGGGTCTCTTATAGATTTTCGAGGGCTGGTGTCTGAGACGAAATTGGGGGGTAATGACGCTAGGCTGGAACTCTCGGAGCTGGGGCAGACATACTTTACTCCTGGTTCTGATTCACCTCCAAGTCGATCTCGGAGCACGAATCACCGGTACTACCGACAATCTCTTTCTCTCGCGTCGACCAAGGGATAGACTGCGCTTTGTTAACGAGAATTGCGACTCGTTCTCTCGCGTTTTCCTCTCAACTATCGACTTCATTGACGGACACAACGAACAGGTATGCCTACATGCCTCCAGGGACATTCATTCTTGCTCCAACTACATTCCACGCCCGAGACCCCAGCTCCAATCGACCCCCGTCTGAAGTTTGGTTGCTCACTGGTGTGATCTCTGACGTATTCCAGGTTTCGGCCAATACACCTCCGAGGTTGTTTTGTCTGAGACACCAACAACTGTTTCCGCTATCTCCGTTCAGTGGACTCGACGATACCGTATTTCCTTTACCCATCTCACTTGCTACCGCCCGGACATTTGCGCAGCCCGCTATGTGGGATATGGTGGACCGAGCCCATCAGCAGTTCACTTCTTCAGCCTGTTTTGCGTCTCACATCCCAAGGAGTCGTTGAAAGGCCCCTGCCCCGTCTTACTTGCACCCCCGTCTCGCAAAATTCCACTCCGAGAGGTCATTCCAGAATGCAGAATGCAGGATGAGACACGAACGGAGAATAGAGCCCCTTTTCGCAGAGCCACGCTCTGTTCTTGAAGTTCAAGGGTTATCGTGTCCTCGTTTCCATCTTATACGGGATTGTGGGCGCATTGACGGGAACCCGAGACCAATGGAAGGGAGGAGTTGCCTCACTGGAATATTTACTTTGGATGCACGGAGCTCGGAGCTCGAAGGATTCCCAATCGTGTCTCCCTCCGGTATTTCCGAGTCAAAGCTGTCTTATTTCTAGCTCCACTCCTCTCGGACAGTGTACCATCGTCTCTGGTCTCCCCCGATAACGGGCCTCTACAACTTATTGAGTAGGCCATCCAATTTGTTCTCGGCTCAAGCGCAGAATGCCTGTTGGTACTATTTGGTTACGGTGTCCTCCACAGTACGAGGCAATGGTGGAAAAGGGGTGCCCCCAAGTACCCCTTTTTCATTTTTGACGCCTGGCGGCAAGGAAATGACAGTCTGGGACGGAGTGTGTGGTGTAGCAAGGAAACTCTATTCTCGTTGGTGAGTACTGCGTGTTCATACATGATACTCGATACATTATTTACTTTCTTCGTGCGCCTATGAAAAGTTGATTCTTGGAACAAGAGCCTCACAACAGCTTCGCGCTCACCTTTCTGACCTCGACTAGCTTCCCGACTCTGGCAAGGTACGTCGAGCCCGAATCTGACCACACTTGGTACCCAATTATCTTATTTTCATCATCATAATCCAGGATATACGCGAAAGTCTCATTCCAACTTTCTCCGGTGCTGTTCCAAGTGAACGTCGCTCGGGCTTTGCATGCGACCCGCCTGGACTCGGTGTCGATAACGAAGTCGACAAACTCCATGTCCTTGAACGAGAGACAGGTGACGATGATCTCGAAGTAGGATTGGATTGCAGCCATTCCGACGAACTCTCTTCCAAGGAAAGGTGCTAGAGCGGGTTCACCGTATTCGATGGCGTAAACGCGGTGTGTTGTGCTCTTGCTGAAGAGGGACAGGACTGGGTCTAGGCCTGTGCCTGCCATGAAGGCATCACGGAGAGACTGGGTAGCAGCGAGTAATTGGTCTCGGATTGTTGGTGGCATCTTCGTTGTTCAGTATTGTAGCGGACGTTGGAGTCTCTTGGGCTCGGGGCAGAGTTGGCAGGCTCTGAGATCTGTGCTCAGGCGTCTGGTATTTATACTTTCTACGTTCTGTGGGTAGCGGCCTTGCCCTGGTCTACGGTGAATCATGCTAGTGTTGGAATCCCGTCACTTACCATCAACTCCGAGTTTGCTGAACCATTGAAGTCTGATGAACGGTTATCTTTCTGGCCCTAGGCCGCATCGCAGCCAAATCTATTCCCCCGGGTATCGAGATCACGAATACGTACATTTTCCATCTGAGATCGAGACGGTGATCGAATGCCTCGGAGGCGTTCTCAAAAGTTCAACGATCCAGCGTCCAGCAGTTATTCAGAATCGAGGTCGTTTCACTACACTGTGGTCAAAGTTCCGTCGTTTGCCAAGTGTCTCTGCCAGAATCCACATGCACCTACGGTCGCTATAAGCTGACTGCGTTGTACAACATTTTTTCCGCATTTCCTATTTAGTCATCTAGACGCGACGCATACACATATTAAATGTTCATATTGCGAGCAGTCGAGGACCTGCAACTAGTAGTGTGGCTGTTTTCGCTGCGATTCTTCATTCAGAGTGGGGCTTTTTTGTCTGCCTGTTCGCCTAGAGGAAGGTTGAAAAAGACGACGCGCGAGTAGCAGAGCCAAGTGAACTTTCTCACCTTCCTTCCTGACCTCATCGAGCTTTCCAACCCGCGCAAGGTATGCTGCACCTGTATCCGCCCACACTTGATAGTCCGTTATTTTCTTCTCATCGTCGAAGTCGAGCATATAGGCAAACGTTTCGTCCCAGCTCTGCTCCGTGCTTTTCCAGGTGAATTTCGCTCTTGCCTTGCATGCGACCCTTCGCGCTTCGGTATCGACAACGAATTCGACGAATTTCATGTCCTTGTATGACAAGAGGGATGCTATCGCTTCGAAGTATGAGCGGGCGGCGGGGATCCCAACATATTCTTTCCCTAGGAAGGGGGCGAGAGCCTTTTCGCCGTGCTCGATGACTGTAATCTGGTGCGTCGTACTGAAATATGTCATGATGGTGTCCAGATCTTTGTTTTCTGCAAAGGCATTGCAGAAGGATTGGGCAGAGGACAAGAGCTGAGTTCGGGCTGAGGGTCCCATGGGGGTGCTAGTTCAAGTTGAAGGTGAGTTTCTGGAGCCTGTCCGATGAAGTCATACTTGCCGTGCGGCGAGACTGCAAACCGTAAGCGTTCTTTACGGACGTACTTTGCCACGACGGGGCTCAGCAATCGATCTGCGGTCCTGGGTTGGTTCTGGATCTCGGTTGGCCTATGACAGACATCTCGTCCTCAGCCATTTTCGCCCTACCTTCACCGTGAACTCACTTCCTGTCGAATAAAGGTTCTCCGCAAACTTCCGGGTATCCTAACCATCCGACGGCAGAAGTCTCTCGAGACTGTGCACAGTTCCACGTAGTCCTGAAACACTACTCAGTCGGAGAATTGGTTGAACGTTCTTACCGAGCCCTGAAGCGAGGATACTCGACATGCAGTCTACACGTGCTGTTTCCTTTGCATTCAACACCAAGTCGACGGTTTGCTTGGGTGCTTTTCGATCGTAGGCAAGGGCACCGAAACCTCGTGTGGTTGTCCCCTTGTCATTCACGGCTAGTATCCAACTTTGACGGTCTTCGTCGCTGTTTGCATGCTCAGTCATCTTAGGCCGACCGCAGCCTCCTCATCAAAATTCTCGCAAAGCTATGACTCCATCCATATCCGGCCGATTCTACTTTGCACAAGAAGCCTTGCCTCCGGCATACGCGACAAGTCCGTGGGTGGCAGGGGTTATCCCTAGCCGTTCATTTTCACCTTCATTTATTCCACCATCAAAGAGCGCGCGGCTTGCTTACTTGCGGTCGATCTTGTCCTTTTTTCGCTCGGAAAATGTCAAGTCACTAGAACACACATGTAAACAACCATGCTTTCTTTCCCTGGACTTTCTTTTTCGCACTTCAATCCCTGGGAATGTGAGATCGAAAGCCTCCTAAAAGCCCGGACGCCGCTCGGACTATTGCCGCCCACTCCGTTGACGCCTGCCCGCCTGCAGTGTAGATCGCGTTTGAATGTTACCTCGCTTTGGTGCTCCCGGTCCTTATAAAGATGGTCTTTCGTTCTATAACCCTCCTACCACAACCCTTCTACCTCAACAGTCCCCTTAGTTTTTCCGACCCTATAACATTCTATCGACATGGCTATGGTCTTCCCTGCCTACGACTCTTACGACTCCTACGGTCATCAACCCATATCTCGCAGACCGTCTATGGGCTATGGCGCGAACTACTCGTACGGTCAGCCTGGAGCGTACCACGACCCAATGTACCAGGTATGCTCACCTTCGTCCCTCGGAATTTGATTTCATCAAGCCTGATGCTTCCCCAAAGCACGATATATATCCGGGTGCAATGCCCATCACACAACGCGTGATAAGCACCGGTACGCCATGCTCACTACGCTCTGCAGCTCACTAAACTAAATGACACGTTCAGCGTACGACGGTGACTACTATCCCCGTTCTCGGCGCCATTCGACCGTCTCGGTGTCGTCGATGGTCCCTCGACCCCCGCCGCTCGACGCGTACCGTCGTAATAGCAGCATTCAAATAAAATTCAAACGCAGAGGCAGTCTTACTGCAGGTGTATCACTTGCTGAAGCGCAGTCTCACGTGAGGCTGTCTTCCAACGACTCGTATACAATCCACGACCTCCATGCCGACAGGCATAATACCATTCTGCTAAAAATCAAGGTATGTCATGTGCCTCTTATCTTTTCGGTAGCCAACTTGACATATGACGAATAGTGGACTGGGTACAGCTCGTTGACATACGAAATACCGCTCGATTCGTATGACGGGCATATAACCTTGCAAACCCTGGCAAGGAGAGTGTCCCGTGCCTGTGTACATTATCTACAGGTATGTTTTCAACGTGTTCTAAACCATTCCACCATTCACTGACTTCTCGGGGTCAGGTCAACGCTATCCCTGTCGTCTGGGACCGAGTCGAGCTTCACCATCTAGAAGAACTATCACATGGAGTGTGGCAACCGATGCTAGCCGTACGGTAAACCACCGCTACCGCACCATCTCTATACCCAGGCAGTACGGGTCTCCCGAATACAACGTCGCGGCCCCCCGCCTACCCTACTCAAAACTGCAAGAGGCGACGTTTGGTTTTTTTACTATTTAATTTCGGTATTATTTGCGGTTCCAATCTGGTCGACGAGCGTTCCCCCCCCTATGATCTATGACCTATGACCTATGACCTATGATCTTTTCTATCCCTAACGCTTACAAGGCGTTTACGGAGCTTCCCTACCCTCTCAACACCATCCGGATAAGGAGGAGGGTCCTTCATCTTGGCTGTTGTTGCTTGGAGTTTGCTTTCACTCTGGCTTTTGGATAATTCCCATCCCAACTACGCTGGCAACCTACCTGCACCATCACACTCAGCGGGATTTGAGGACGACTGCAAGGAAAGAAATCTGGCGACGTTACGAGTGTATCATATATACGTGTACATAGAGTGTAGCCCCAATATTAAAATGTCTGTCTACAAATGTGATTCAAACTAATGAGTGTGCTAAAATACGTTGAGCATGTATATTCGAGGCCAGCTTGGGTTTACGTCGTGAATGGGTTACACTGACAAACCATACTCCGGACGGCAAAGCTTGCAATACTGCCTACGACCAAACCACCAACGAGGAAGAATTGGGCTACTGTGGCTGCAACATCAACGTCCTCCCGCTTCCCTCTGAGCCGTGGGTTGTGTTCGAGCGACGGTGCAGCCATCATGCACAAGCTCGAGACATAACCATTGGAGACCCCGAACGCAAGTAAAATGAACATGAACAGGAAGTCGGAGCTGATGATTGGGGGAGCGTTCGATGTTGACGGACCGCTAACGTTGCACATGAGGAACAGGACGACGAAGATGGTTCGCGCGAGTGAGAGAGCGAGCAGTCGGTATGCGGACCATATTAACAATTTCGGGAAGGAGCAAAGGTATCTTCCGATGAAATCTCCGGCTCCGAAAATAAGGAAGTGTACCGAGGTGAACAGCAACGGGTGCGTCTTGGGGTTCGTTGGTTTCACGGAAGCGGTAATAGGTGGGAAGACAGCCTAGTGTGAAAACGTTGTGAGTAAATGGGGTGACATCTCGCGGACCAGCGAAAAGGAAATCACGTACAAGAGTCACTATGAACACGTAGCCCACCGCAATCTCATACACGACATTCCTCTTGCAGACTCGTATGATGCTGGCTTTCTCGTTCAACGGATCTGATCGTCCCTCTGATACTAACGCCCGAACTTCATCGGCGTTCCCACCCCCATGGACCCGGTGTCTGTCGATTTCCAGAGATCCAGCGACAGTGTAGTACTGCGGCAGTCGTACCAGCCACCACTGCGCCGCAGCTGAAGCAAGGAGGAATATCGTGGACAGCCCAAAAAACAAGAAAGCCGCTCGTTCCTCCGGCTCCTTGTCTCGAATGGTAGACACGCCATTCGGTGTTGCTTCCGAGCCGAGGGACGCAGCAGCACTAAGGACTTGTACTGTGCTCACAGCCACTGCAACTGCTGCCTGTCCCGACAACGTCGACTGCACCGCTGAATGGCCGAATCGCGAGGCCACGGCGATCACAGATGTCTGCAAGTATGATCCAAAGCAAGCCTGTGCGATTCCGTTCAGCAACACGAAGGTAGTGAACAAGCCCGGGCTTATTTGCACTAGTGTACTCAAGGTCAACAGTAGGCAAAGAGCGGAGAGCCAAAGCAAGGAGACCATGGTTTGGCGGGAGGGGGAAGTCTGTCGACGTTAGATGGGCCTATTGAGTGATTGTGGACAGGAAATGTGACTCTACTCACCTCCTTAGAAGTCAAAGTAGCATGTGTGAGGAAGATGAAGTTCGAGGCCGTGAAGGTGATGGAAAGATATGAACTAAACGTCGATTGGTAGGGTGAATCTGCAAGTCTTGATAAAAAGTAAGGCGTGGCGGTAATTAGAGCTATTCAAGGAGAGAACGGTCATTAGAGATTCGAGCGTATAGGCCTCATGACCACGCACCATTCCATGGAAGAAGAACAGCACATCCCAGCACAAAGTATATCCCTTTAATCCGCCCGTCGGCTACAATGGGCTTGGAAGCCTCTTCTTGATCCACGAGTTCTAGGTCACTCGGAGCACCATGTTCATTCAGAATGGGGTTGGATGCTACCGGTGCTTGAGGTATAGCATGATACAGTGCCTCTGGTGAAGACATGAGAGTAGAGACAGAGTTGGGGGAGTCGCGCGCTTTGACCTGCTCTGACTCTATGGCAGATCGCCAAATTGGGCAATAACTTACCCCACGTTTACCGGTATGCAAGCCATAGTATAGGTTCGAAAAAGCATTACTCAAGTGAATTAAAACGGTCTACACTAAGCCTCTGCGATACGAAAGAGATTACACCACTGTACTCTGGGGTATGAATTGGTTGTGTTCCTCCTTCAAGGTCAACGCAGTCAGTCTAGCTGTCTGTTTCTCCTCCTTCCTCTGTCTCCTGGCGTGCTTCCTCTTGAGAGTAGCTTCACCTCCACGACGTTGCCATCTAGCCTTTCTAAGTGCCTTCTTCTCCTCATTGAGTTTCTGATGCCATTTGAAGGTGGCCTCAGCCTTAGCTTCTCCAGCGGTTCGGCCATCCAAATGTTGAACCTCCTCTGTAATCATGCTCTTGAGAAGAGCCTTCTTCTGGATTTGAGCGGACTGCCAGCGTTGCAGCTTCTTCGCGCGTGAGTGGGGATTCGCAAGCTCCTTGAACAAGAACTGTTCAACTGCGTGTTGCTCGCTGTGTTGTTCCGTGAGGTTATAGACAGAGCGAAGGAAGTCTTTCTCCGAGGGTGTTCTCGGTATTAAACCCTTGAGAGTGGAACTGAAGGGAGGAGGTTGGTAGGTGACCTTGACTACTTCGTCCTTCGTAGTATCATGTCGCGTCGCTAGAACGGCAACTTAGTCTATAGATGCATGAGACAGGCGACGAGAACACGTACGGTCTGCATGAGTGCGAGGTTCCGGTTGTGGCCAGGGTATGTTTATGCGTTCACCTTTGAGGTGAGAAATTGCAGGGGTAGTTGCTGCTGCAAATCTGTCCCATTGGTAACGTTTCAGGAATGAATTCCAGACCGGGGGAGAAGTTCCTAGTCGCTTTGCGAATACCCTAAAGAAAAGTGAGTACAGACACGGCTACCACAAGAGAGGGAACGTACGGAAGAGTCTGTGGTGTTGCCTCTCCCTTCTTCGGCGGGAATTCGTACTCTCCCAAAAACAACTGACACCTTGAGTAGTGATAATTTTTGTTTTTCCGTTTGATTTGAGCGTCTTGCTACACGCTATATATCAGTACACGATTCGAATGGACGCGCAGTAGGACTGACCTCTTCGCCCTGCTGGTACTGAAGCCCACGAACATAGACCCTGTTCCTGAGCTTGTTGATGGCTAAAACTTCTCGGAGCGTGCCCTGCGTGTCTCCAAGCAGTCTAATTTGATCTCCAGGTACTATGTTCCACCATTTTATGCGATCTTTAGTATTCGAAACCTTCTTACTGAAGACTTTAAGTGTCGGACGGTCCAACGAACGTCTGAGTTTTTGAGTAACGGGAAGGAGATGTCGGAAGTGAGTCGTCCAGGGTAGCTTGGTTACTGCATTGACAATGTCATGTCTGGTCAATCTCTGCAGTGGCATAACGGACAGAGACTGCCAATGAGGAAGAGGTCGTGGTCGGAAGGGGCGGAAGGGAAAACTGAAATATGTCACGTGCTAGGACAAGGTCTACGCGAGTGCCGGGCGGGCCGCGGCGGTCATCCCGATTCCTCATCACCTCACCAGCACCTCCTGCGAGTCCTGCGAGTAGAGCTTTACTCAACTCCCTAGTTCATACAATCCTTGGCAAGAGCAGCGAAGAGGTTTAGGGCATCACGAACGTTTCTTTCAAACGCGTAGTCATTATAATTATACAAGCATGGCTATATTACAACAACACGACCGAAAGCAGTGGAAGGTGCATGCAAAGGGTTCACCCAGACGGAGCCTTAGGGAAGCCCCATGCTGTGGTCGAGGAGTTTGGATCGTCAGATTCCAAAGTCTAGACACACAGTAAGAGGGATTTAGAGCAATTAGAATGCGGGAACGAGGCTAGGCTTACCTCAAGCAACAGACCCAACACCGAATCGACCTCGGAGAGCGGTAAATCCCCGCAGCCAGTCGCTATTAATTTCCTGTAATCCGCCATTTTCCCACTCGTTCCTGCCTCGGCCTGGAACGTCACCAGTTCATCGAAAAGTTCCTTTCTGCGTTTCCGATGACGAGCAACGTCCTCCCTCAAAGTGTCGCAAGCACGTTTGAGAGCTTCCGGGTCCTCAGGAATATCCGAATAAAGCGCCGTCAAGTCTGAAATGTCTTCGGACTGCGTGTACGCCTTCCTCTTCGACTTCGATCTCTCACCCTCACGTGGCTCTCCTTCCGGTTCCTCTTCCTCTACTCGATAAGTTGCTGTTGCAGGAGTCAAAGCCAAGGTGCCACCAGCAGCATCCCGAATGTTCTTCTCGCGATTTTCCTCGTCCTTGACCCATTTCTCCCATCCCAAACGATATCTACGCCCCATCCTGGAATGCAAGTCCGACTCGAGGTTGCCTAGGGTCTGTTGCTTCTCCAAAAGGTTATCGGACTGGGACCGTAGAATGGCGACTGTGCGCTGGCTTTCTAATATCTCGGCTTGGATATTGCTTAGCAACGCGTGCGCCTGCGTAGTGTCGCGTTCTTTGTCGCGCAGCTCCTGGTCGAAAGAGGAAGCTAGGCTATCCAACATGCTCGTCATGTCATTAACGCACCGAGTGCTCGCCCGTTGTCCGGCTACCGAGTAATGGAGGGGCGGGCGATCTCCGTTCGCTGGGGCAAAGGAGTAACTCCCTGATGCATGGGGAGGTGGAAACGCAACCTGTGCATTTCGGAAGGACATGGCAGCAGCGCGAGAGGTAGGGACTGGGGAAGACCGGAAACGTTCATCCTCAAGGATGTAATCTTCGGTGCTTTTCCCGTCGTTGTTGGTTATTTTGGGGTCTGCCCCATGGTCGATCAAAAGCTTGACCAACCGTTTACTCCTGCACCTGGCTGCCATGGTCAAAGCCGTCTCCCCGTCGGCATCCTGGAAGTTGATAACATCCGCTAGTTCCTTCGGATAATCTGCTAACCGAGCGAGGACGGTTTCCATATAATATCGCGCGGCGTGAGTCTTTCCTTTTGACATAGCGACGTCGATGACATGATGAAATACCGTGCGATTGTAGTTGTCAATGTTCAACGTGGACTTGTGTAGGAGCTCGTACAGTTCTGGGAATTTCCGGACATCGTAATTATTGGCAAACATGACGCTTCGCATCAGCGGAGTCTGCCCCCCTTTATTGACCTTGTAGATGTCAGCGCCAGCTGTCAGAAGGAGTTTTACGATCCGTATCCGACCCATAGCACAAGCCCAATGGAGAGCGGTGTGCCCATCATCGTCGATCGCCATGTCTGGGTTGAAATCGGGAGGGGGTGATATAAGAATCTGCGGAACTTGGTTGGTGTCTGAGATGAAATATTCCAATATCTGGTCACCATAGGCGCGTTCGTCGGTTACTCCGTTGAGTGGAGGGCCAACCTCGTAGCCATCATATGGCAGAGGAGGACGGTGTTTCCCTTTCCGATGCGAACCATTCCCATATTCTGGATCGGGGCTCTGGATCGGAGAAGGCGTACGGGAGCTACTAGATGCTTCAGACGGCGAGGGGGACATCGATCCATCTTCAGAGCCACGAACGGACAAGGTGTCCTGCTCTGTCTCGGAGTCCTCTGCAACAGGCTGTTTCCGTGAGGACCTGGTATTCACGGCGGTTCCCTCGTTGCGACGAGGGGGCTTGGGAGCGGCGCTGGAAACGAGATGCCTAGGAGCTAGTGGAGGGCTTTTTGCGGCAGGTTGAAATTCAATGATAGGTTTGAGTAGAGTGTCGCAATTGTATTGCTTCGCTAGAGCAAGCCCACGTTCCAAAGGTATCCAAGTTCCTAAAAGATGACGAATCAGCTTAATTCAATGGGTTAGTTGGCCTGAGAGGTACCTTGATATTTTCCGTAGCCTCCTTGTACTTTCTCATGCTCCCCTTTTTGAACTTCACGCTCCAGAACACGAGTTCGCTGCGGTTTGTCGAAACCAGCAACCTTGAGAATTTGCGTCGCGTTAAGCCAGGCATCCGCACGCCGCCTCATCACTGCTACTCCTTTACACATCCTAAGCGTGTTCACTGGATCAGAATGCGTGTATATCCGCGTCAATGACCACCTACATCTCATACACCGGTATTCCACTGTAAGTGGCCTATGATGACGGGTCAAAATGCTGACCTGTGGTAGAAGAGCGAAGATAAACCGAACCTTGAAGACCTGATTGTCAGGCATTGACGCGGCAAAATATACGCGACAGAAAGTAACCTCAAGGGCTTCTTTGGATGCGATGGAGCTACAGAGAGAATGTGAAGGAGAAAAGGACGAAAAGGGGTGGTAGGGGGTGGATTTGGTGTAAGAGGCAACCTTCACACCGTGACACTTAGGAACAGCTGTCCACCAACATGGACAAACAAACCTCTTGTTTTCGCTCATGGCATCCGACGAGGAGGACCCAAGTTCTCTTTGGACTCTGAAGCCTCCTCTACACAACTCATCTAGCCCTAGGGATCAGGAACCCTTAGAAGTTCAAAAGCTCAGAAAATGGCAAGAGGAACGCGTCGCTAGACGACTACGGGGAGAATACGAATCTGCCGTGTTCCACCTCTCCGACTTGGTGAAGTCCATCAGTAATGCTGTTCCCGCCTGTACTCACTTTATACTGCAGATCAGCAGCAATATGGCATTGCCTCTTCGTATTGCGGACGTACGCGTTGAGGGCGCGCACACTACTCGGGGGTCCTTCCTCGGTTTCCTAATCAACCCGCTACTGTCCACCACGCCAGATTCAGGTGACTTGGCAGCAGTATTACACACCACGAGGTCCATAGGGGATGTTCTCAAAAGAACGGACATCTTTCATGCAGTAGAGGCTCGCCTGGAACGTGCCAAAGACGCCCTCAGCTCACCCGAGGCAGTGGATCTGGTATTCAAGACTCGGGAGAAAGGCAGATTCTTCTTAAAGACTTCAACTGAGTTGGGAAATAATGAGGGCAACGCTGTGAGCTACTTTTATCAATTTGCTATTAGATGCTCAAACCACACAGAGTGCTACAGCACGCGTTCGCAATGTTTTCGGCGGTGCAGAGACATTGGAAGCTAGCATGTCGCTCGGGACGACCACACGAAGGTCTTTTCATGCCTCGTTCGCTGCTCCGATCACTCCCGACCTCGATACGTATGCGGTATTGTCCGCCTTTGGCTTGCAGAAGGATCTCTCGAGTTTCGCGAGCTGTTCTGAGGCTTTACGAGGCATCAAGGCGCTTGTCAGGGTGAGCTAGGTCAGCAGTTTCCCATGCCTATCGTTTGACATTCTGTCCTCAACTGGACTATTAGCATGGCGATTTCGAAAGAGGATTACACGAAGTAGCCTACGAAGGAGTACTAAGGAACATCGGTTCCCTCACTCCCACTGCCTCATTCAGGTCTGTTGTTCATACATTCTTGTTGTCATTAAATTCTGAAACCAGGGTCTCTAGCATCCGGGAGGCGGCAGGTCAAACGTCAAAATCTTCTGTTTCCTACACATACACCGTCGATACTCGTGACGATCGTTTGAGTGCGACTCGTGGATTTTACACCAGATTGAGCCAAGAACTGGCAGGAATCGGAGGAGGGACGTCTTTCTATAAGGCTGAAACCGAGAATCATATTTCGAGGCCAATCATACCTGGCGTCGTAAGTGTTTTCCGCACGTTGATCAAGTTGTGGTCATTTATCGAGTTGTCAGTCGCTTTCACTGTCAGCATGCTCAGGGCTGTTATGGAGTCTTGACCGCCAGAGCCTCTTCTCCGATCGATTTCAGCTGGGAGGCCCGCTTACAGTACGCTCATTTAGACAGAACGGTTTGGGACCCCGGGACGGGCGTGAGCAGCCTTTTCATGTTTGCCAGTCACTGTCAAATGCTAACGATACGCAAAAAAAAACATAGCGGACTCCTTGGGAGGCGACATCTACTGGTCCGCTGGTATGAGCATAATCTCTGACATCCCGACTAAGTCGCACTGGCCATTGAAGGCACATGCCTTCGTTAATGCTGGACGGCTTGATCGAGTCGACAAATGTGCGTCGCTCCCGCTTCTCTGCTCCAAATTCTTCCTTACCCAGCGTGTCCTTGTAGCCCGTACTCTCATAGAGAATGTAAAGGCCGCAGTTGAACAACCTTCAGTTTCGGCCGGAGTGGGCTTGATTTATCGTTTCGACCCAGTTAGATTAGAAGCCAACTTCGGGCTACCCCTCGTCGCAAGCAAGAGCGACGGGACAAGGAAGGGGCTTCAGGTGGGGATAGGGCTAGAATTCCTGTAGTTGAGAATCGGTCGGCGATAATACAAGTACTTGCTCTTTCAAATTTGGGGTCTTCGGGTCCCTTTGTTACAAGTACCGTGACGTGAAGCCGATCGCGTTGTATGGGCCTGTTGACGAGACCGTTTATTTGTACAAGTTTGGACTTTCCCAATCGAAGTTGACAGAGGTTACATGCCTTGAACACGCCCTTCATCATTCTCCACATCCTCCTTCCGTCCTCCCGTCCGCTTGCTCGCTGAAAATGCCACCCAAGTGCGAGCCTCTCTGTCACTTTGCTGAACGGTACGTGTCTAGACTCTCGAAAGTCGAGTTCTGTTCTCAATGCTGCGCTCTCGTGCCCGGAATCCCAGGTTATATTTCACCACTTTTCCCCATCCTCCGCCCAATCCTGGAGTGCTCAACAGACTGGCAGCCGACCCCAACAATCGCCCACGCGTTCGACCGCGTTCAATATACTCTTCGTCTAGTTCGGATGAAGATGCGACCTATTACTATTTTACGATCGACGACCAATTACTCTATCTGTCGTTCTTCCAAGATTGGGGTCCATTGAATATTGCCATGGTCTACAAGGCGTGTATACTCATACACGAGCTTCTAGAGGTACGGATATCTCATTTAGGGCCACTCGCATCTGAACATTCCTTGTAACAGGACAAGGACCTTGAGTCACACCGGCTAGTCTTATACTCCTCGAACGATCCTAGAAGAAAAGCCAACGCAGCTTTACTGATGGCACTCTATGTCGTACGCTCATGCCACTTTTTAATTTCACCTATCAATGTTCACGGTCATTACAGATGATTGTTCAGAGACGTGCACCATGGGAAGCATTCAAACCAATCGCTGAAGTAGAGTTCATGCCATTCCGGGACGCGGGTAGAGGACCGTCAGACTTCAATCTCAACATTCAGGATTGTCTTTGGGGAATTTGGAAAGCTATGCAAAATGGACTTTGTGACATGAACGAGTTCGATGTTGAGGATTACGAGTTTTACGAGAAGGTGGAGAACGGGGATTGGAACTGGCTAACACCCAACTTTGTGGCATTTGCGTCACCGGTAGACCAAAACTGGATCAACCAAAAGAAGGAAGCCAGCAATCCTCCCACGTCCCGTTCCTCGCTCTCATCCTCAACCAATAGCAACCTTGCTTTGCAACGGAAGCTTCCCACCCCTTTCCTCAATTGTCTGGACTACTTCGAGAAGCGTAACGTCAAACTCGTCGTGCGACTAAACACCGAGTTATACGACCGAAACACGTTTTTGGATCGAGGAATCGACCACATGGAGCTTTACTTCGACGACGGGACCAATCCAACAGACGAAATTGTGCGGAGGTTTTTGGATGTGGCAGATCGAGTGATTGAGGGAGGAGGGGTGGTCGCAGTTCATGTGAGTCCATAACAACGTTACCGCAGCTCATTTCCCGGATTAAGCTGCTTCTTCAGTGCAAAGCGGGGCTGGGACGTACTGGAACACTCATTGGAGCTTATTTGATATGGAAATACGGCTTCACAGCGAGCGAGGCAATTGCCTTCATGCGAATTGTAAGGCCCGGAAGCGTAGTCGGGCCCCAGCAACAATATATGTACCTCAAGCAACTCGAATGGGCGAAGTGGGCAGCATTCGACGAAGTCCGCAAGCAACAAGCGGCCATGGCTGCAGCTGCAACTCCCGCCCCTGCTCTCGTGACACCTGCTACACCACCGGCCGACACCGACGAAGACCTCCCAGCACTCCCTACCACCCCCACCGCATCCACCAGTAATATGCCTCTACCACCCGTAACCCCGAGTAGGCATATTGCTGCTGCTGCAGCGAAAGCAAAAGCTATCGCACCTCCTGGCCAACCACGTAAAACGCCGAATGCCAAACGACCCGCTCACGACTCTGACGATGATGAGAACGACGAGTCAGACGATGTTCTCCCTCCAATAGGCGTTGCACCCTCTCGCACACGGAACTCTAGATCCAACGCGAGGGCAGGTCCCGCGACTCGTGGAATAACAGCCTCGGAACAACGACCCACTCGTGTAACCCGGTCGACTGCTGGAGCAGCGAACATCAAGAAGACCGGGACTGGCGCCGCCGCGGGTCCTCCTCCTTCTCCAGTCAAGCAGACCAGCCAGCGTCCGAACAAAATACCCCGGCTTGCTGCCACTAGGACGGCTGCGCCGACAGCAGCCAAGGCTACTGTAGAAACTAGAGTGCAACCCTCCATAGCGGGTACTTCCCGGCGAATCAACCCTCCTCCATCACCTACACCCTCTCGTTTACCAACCCTAAGGAGACAACCCACGCATACTTCCTCACTGAGCGAAGTTGTAACGAATGCTACACTGAAAAAGGGCACGACTCCGTCATCAGACGCTTGGATGACAACGAATGCTGCTGCGGTTGTCAAACCCGGTTCAAAATCCGAACGCCCTGGATTGAGGAGTGTCAGGCGTAGAAGGAGTAGTTTTAGCGCTGCTGACGTTGTTGCATGACACCAGTCTATTTCATTCCTTGCTCATTCCCTTTTTTCGTGCTGCATAGTCGTATACTGGATCTTTGTTTCAATCTCATCGTTCTATTTTCCACCATAGGTGTTGCACATCGTGGTGGCTAGTTTAGTATCGTTCTGTCAAAGTTGTTTTGTCGCATCTACATAACCACCTTTCTCTCCCCAACAACATATTATCGATCGCTATCCGTCTGCTCTAATTGGTTTATATATTTCCATTACCTCGGTGTTTTAGTACACTCGCTAATTTTGTACAACCTAGTTGGTACAAAGAGGAGATTTGGAATATTGTTGGTGTGTATATATGTGTTAACTGGTTTTTTCCTTCACTTTCCACCGATACCCTAGTCTGGCGGACTATTAGATCCCGACAGCAAGTATCAAGGTCTTCGCGCACCTTGACTTCCGATGAATTATAGTTTCTGTGCAGAGTACTTGTGAACGCATTCGAAAAACCATCGAACGTCCTCGGGATCTACTCCAGGTGTGATTCCGTGGCCCAAGTTGGCGATCCACCCTCCTTTGGCACTCCTGAATCCCTCACACATGCGTTTCACTGCTTCTTCGATTGCAGGCTTGCCAGCGTACAAAACGTTCGGGTCCATATTTCCTTGCAAAGCAACTTTGGTCCCGACGAGACGTCGTGCCTCCGCAGGATCGATGCACCAGTCCAATCCGAGTGTGTCGTACCCAGATCGTTCGGCGAGGAAGCCAATTGCGTGATTTGCGCCTTTGGCGAATAGAGTCATCGGGACGGGAGTGATGTTTCCCTCAGTCAAACGTTCGCGTACGCCATCGGATATGTGTCGGAGGGATGGGAAAGAGAACTCCTGGAAGTCGTGAGGTGAAAGTTCTCCCGCCCAAGAGTCGAATACTTGCAGGAGCTACGGGAAATGAGACATCGGATATGAAAACATCCAGGAGGGGATTCATACCTGAGCTCCAGCTTTCACTTGACCAACCAGAAAATCAACGCAAACGTCCGCAATGCGCATTAGAAGGGCCTTAGACTCCTCGGGATACTTGAATATCCAGGTCTTCGCCTTTTGGAAAGTCTTGCTTCCACCACCCTCAATCATATACGCGAACAAGGTCCAAGGTGCGCCGCAGAATCCGATCAAAGGAACTTCACCATTGAGTTCCATTCGCGTCTTTGTGATCGCATCGAACATATACTTCAGCTCGACGTTCACGTCCACATCCTTCTTCAGCTTCTTCACGTCCTCTGGTGTGACGAGCGGGTCTGGGAAGTGTGGTCCCGGATTCATCAGAACTTCCATTCCAAGAGCCTGTGGAATGACAAGAATATCGCTGAATATGATAGAGGCATCGATGAGACCCGTGTATCTGCGGATGGGTTGAACAGTGATCTCTGTGGCCAGGCTGGGATCCCGACAGATTTCGAAGAACTCGTGATCTTCGCGTACTTTGCGAAACTCTGAAAGGTACAATGAGCCTTGCGTTCGTGACTTGACTGGGTGGCCCTTACCCGGAAGATACCGTCCAGCCTGCCTCATAATCCAGACTGGTGCACGGTCTGTCTCTTCACCTACGCTAGGAAGTGAGTAGGTTGTTAGCCATCAATAAATCGGTATTCACCTCTTGCTGCTTTCAATAGCCGGTCATTCTTGAGAGGCGGGAAATTCGAAGCCATGGTTCGATTCAAGTTTGGATATGGGTGACGAGTACGGTGCACGTCGATGATTTTTGTTCAGCCGCGCACGCGGAATCTAATCTAATCACGGGGAAGATCTGATCTTATCTGACCTTGAACCTTGGGCCGGACCTAGCTCAGGCTGGTTGGCGACAAACCGCCATCTCCTGCATGAAGGCGGGTTCTTAAATTCACCTCATGTCAAAGCAATTTCATGCAGATATTGTCGCAGAGTAGGATCACTTCATGATATATTGCTGCTTACTGATCCAGTCCATGCAGCTTCAAAAAATCTGGCGAATATGATCGACTGCGCAGAGAATTACTTGTTCAGTTCCAGAAGAGCGTAAGTCGTACTCCGGCAACCTGTACACGTTTTGAGAATGAAGCTATGGCTTAGGAAGGGATTGAGGGTTTCAAGTCGAAGATAGAGGAGAACGTTAGACAGCTCTTACTTTCCGACAACATGCTCCGTGGTGCTGTATTCTCGGGTTCTGAGCAAAATATTCACCGGACGCTTGTGGACGAGGTCGAGAGGTAAGTTCAAGCCCCACTCCCCGCGTCATACTTCAACTCTTTCAGGTTCCCTACTCTCGAACGAGCCGTCGCAGACCACCCCATGTTGTCCGATCCGGAATTCTTGTCGAATATCCGTGGGTTCATCGAGGGAGTTATGGATGAGGACAGAGAGAAAGGATCGAAGACTACAGGTGTGAGCTGTCTGCTCTCACAAGCAATCTTCCATTCATTCAATCAATCCTGATTCCTGTCATAACCCAGTCAAAGCAAACCAGGCCAAAAGTGATTTAGACCACAAATCGAACGTCGAGACGAAGTCTTCAGTAGCTTCCAAAGAAAGCGGTACGATCACACAGCGTAGTCCCCAAAACGAAGACTCTTTAATAAAACGGGACTCGATCGTGGCTGATGGCGCGAACAACGTATCCCCGCCCCCTGCCACCACCTCACGTTCCAGCCCAGAATTGCGATTGGTGCCACCAGCCTCTGACTCGCATTCGGAGGCGACATTGGCGGTCACAAGCGAAGCTAAAAATGGGTCGAAGGAGAAAGATGTGGTCATGCAAGATGCAAATCCAGACGGGTCGTGATGGGATCGCTTGTTTTGCAGCAGGTTCTCGTTGCTGTTAGGTATGAGGGGGATACTCAACTTCCCATTAGTCTGGGCTACGTTGTGTCTAACGACTGTAATCAACAAGTACAGTAGGTTGATAATCTTCCGACTCCTACGCAGTACTTTATAACACGCAAAAGTTTGGGACTACGAACACCTATTCTAGTTGAAAGTTTCCGTGGATGAGAGATATCGCCTTTTGGGAACGTGGTGTAATGGCACATTTGAACGGTTTGGGATGACTGGGGACGTATTGAAGAGACTCATCAGTCCTCGTTTGTAAGTCGTACCGCCAGATTGCCTCACCTTATGGTACCGGTGGTTCTGTCATTCACTGGCTCGACTACGACTCCGCCCTCCACACATTTTGAAATGTCGAATACGGCTAGGGCCATAACACAAGACACATAGACGGAAATCTCAGCGAGATTTGAACCTAACCGGTCCGAATGTCAGTTATTATGGAGTAGCAAAGCCAAGCTATGGATAGACCTACCAGGACAGATGCTTCAAAACAAGTCAGGTTCGTCAAAACTCCACGTTTACGTTTTGAAACGTAAAGCCACACTCACCGTCGCCCAAAACCAAAACACTGGTAGCGTGGGTCAGGCTGCTTCGGTCGGCCGTCTACAGGCAAGAACCGTTCTGGATCGAATTCCATCGGGTTGGGATAGTTTCCTGGGTCGTGTGTCATTTTCCTAGAGGAAAAGTCACGATCAGCGTTCGCTTCTCCTGACCGTCCGGCCTTACCATATGTTGGGTATAATCAGAGAACCTTTTGGAATAAAGTATCCCTCGTGGACATCGTCTTGCACGGAGCGATGAGGCAGACCTATTGGGTCGATCTTGAGCACGAGAGATTTGTGAACGCATCAAGCAAGGACTTACCGAGAGGAACGACCGAGTTCCAGCGAAACACTTCTTTCACGAGCGCATCGATGTAAGGCAGTCGGCCACGATCTTCTATTCCGGGGAGTCTGTCGTTTCCGACGACTGTATCAATTTCGGTCTGTGCCTTCTTCAGCGCTTCGGGGTAGAGAGTCATGGCCAGGTAGAATGAATATATCGCAGAGACCGTCTGTTGTGTATATGACAACGATGAGAAGCTCAGATCGTGTGACAGGTGAATAGGCAGAGATATCTCACCGTGTCTGATGCACCTAGGATTATTGACGATGTTAGAGACATTTAGAACGAGAGGATAGTGCAGGTTCTAGCTCACCGCTGTACAACGAAGCAGTCGACCATTTCAGATCAAACTCTTCCTCCTCGGTGAGATTCCTACTCTGGAGAAGGTAGGACGAGAATGACGGCATCGCTGTGCCAGCGGCCTATAATATGCTCAGTACAGACTTACAACAATGAAAAGGAGATTATAGCACAATTTGTTGCTTGACGTAGTTGTGGGGCCGTTCGACCATTTCCATAAGGGTCGAAGCCCACTCTTTGGCAGTGCGTTTGAATCTCGCTCCAGGGAACCAACCGGGAATATGGCGAACTGTTGAGCAATGAGAGGCGAATCTACAGGGAGAAAGGGGAGTATGGGACTTACGAGGAGGGAACACGTCGACAAGGAATTGGCCCGGTGAGGTTGCCAACGAAAATTGTTCAGTAGCCAAGTCTGCCAGGTGAACGAAAGGATCATGGGCTTCGTTGACTTCGTAACCGTGCGAAATGCGGAGAATAATAGCTCCTGCAGTCCTGGACATTCGGGAGCGAGGTCAGAGTCAAACTCATCGGAACCTAGAAGTAGCAAAATGCTCACTTGCGAATATGGTCCTGGACGTTTGATGGAGTCTTCAGCACGCGTTGCAGAAACCGTTGTGTTTCGAGCTCCAAGGCTGGGTGGTATTGACGCATGGTGGCTGGGCTGCCAATCAAGCGGTGGAATATCTTGCGGTATCGACGAAAACGGTCGCCGTATGGCAAGAGGGCAAGGGTGTTCTTCCAACCAACTAATTCCCCGCCCATTTGAAGAACGGGACGATCAGAATAAATTGAAGACTTCTTGTCGAGAATATCCACTGCAGATTCAAGAGAGTTGAGAACGACAATTGTCTGACCGAGAACTTGCAAAACTGTAAGTGTTCCTCAAGAGGATCGTAGGGCGAAAGCAAACCTGTCACCGAGCATATATCCCCTGCCGGTATAGTGATATGAGTCAATCGAAAGACGATAGTGGTTGAACACAAACCGTAGGCTTCACCCCATCGCGCAAAGGTTAGCCATTCTTGTTCCGAAGGCATGTCGAATACATTCCCAAGCAAGGGAAAGCCAGGAGGACCAGGAGGAAGACGGTGCTTTTGACGGCGAGATAACCATAGTTTTCGCAAGAGAACAAGTCCCAAAGTTGCGAGACAGATATCGAGAACGACGAAAGAGTTTGGAGCCATTTCGAGGGGGCGGATTTAGAGTAGGACTCCACAAGAAAAGGTTTTATAACGTCTATACAGACTTGTAATCCGAGGGAGTTACTGTAACCTTGAATATCCTGACACTTCTAAAGAAGCCAGATCATGATACCGACTGTCGCCAGATCGGTGTTAGCAAAACTGTGGCACGCGAAATACCTGATTCTAATTCGCTTAGCGCGAGTGCCTTGGACCGAAGATTCGACAGGTGCTTGGGAGGGGATAACAGTGCAGAGATTCACTGACAGGGAGAAAAGTTACTCTCGGGATGCGTACGAGGGGGACGACTGAAGGCTGACCCACAGCTCAGCTTGAGACGCTGACACCAGCATTCCATGGTGCTGTTCGTTCTCTTGCCCAAGTCGTAGAGCGGATCTCCGAGAGAATGTGCTGAGTCGCTTACATCGTTCGAATGAGTGCCCTTGCAAATCGAAGACGACAGGTGTCGGATGGCAGCACCTCGTGGCCATTACTGGTAGTTCAATGAGCCACGGGGTTGACTAGTCGACACCAGAAATGATCACTGTTGATCAGCAAGAGTCCAACCGGGTTGGAAGAAGCAGGTCGTAGTGGCAGACATTCGACAAGTTCAAAACGGTGCCGGTGAAAACGCAACACGTGGCCCGGAGTTTGCCGAATGTTCGTACCTATCGGCACTGGGCATCGGGCAACACTTCTCGCGCTCGACGATTTCTAGTTCTAAACGACGTCCCCATTGCAACATCCAGGCACATCTTGAATCGATCAAGCGGTTAGATAAGTGGGTCATGTATCAAACAGATTCCAGAAGCTACGATGGAGACGGCGAAATTCGTGAATTCGTTCTTCAGCCCCCGTGACGGTTGAGTTGCAAACAGGTGGTGCCAAAAGTACCGGATTCGATACCTAAACCTTTTCCTCCGCGTCAGTCGGATCTACTGATGACTGCCTCGGTGCGCGGACAGTGAGTGAAGTCAAACGTGTGCTCGGAGCGATAAGCTCACATTCGTGTCAACTTTCTCGGTCCGGTCAGAGTCCCTGACCATCTCCTGCGTAGTATCAATCTTGATGGTAATATTCGTACTGGGAGGCTAAAGAATTTCAGTATAAGTGAGGGCTGAATGAACTAAGAGAACGAATTCACTTTGGGCACTTTGAGATTCCTGACGCGTGACTCTACGGGGAAAGTCTGCAAAGAAAAAGATCCGGAGTCGTTCTCGCCCGATTCACCTCTGTCAACAAATGTCAACTTTCGGTACTAAATGGATGGTCAACCAGTCTTTTACCTTATGCTATCACGGGCGTTAAGAGTAGCAAGTAATGAATTCGAGTACACTGTCGGAGAAATAATGTCCGAGTCAACGTCTGTGAATCCAACTGGTAACGATCCACGGAGTTGATACGCACGCCTTCCCAAGCAGAAGTAGAATGTGACATAGATCATAGTGTTGCCCCAAACCAGGTTCTACGTTGTAGTTGAGTTTCAATGTGTGGCTGGAGGCTGGACAATCCCTACCGAGACCAGGGATGCAATAGCGCAAATACTTGTTAGAAGCCCGGTGCTGACGCTGAAAGCGATCTGAAACGGGTCGTAATAGAGCTCAGGCGTGATAAACCGACAAAAAACTGACCAGTTTACGGATCATAGTGTCCGATCTAGAACGCTCGGATCGTCAGTTTAGACTCATTTTGTTATAGCCACGCCTACTTTTGAAACCCTGTCCTCGAATTGTGGAGGTAGTAGAATAGGCCGCCAGCTATGGCCACGTCGGAGGCCACACCCAGCACATTGATAGTGTTGGAAAGCCTCTGTCAACGTTGCCGTCAGCATAGTCGTCTCGCTGAAGCCCCAAAGCTACGAATTTACCTTCAGGCTGTTTAGGTCTAACCAGGTCACCAATCTCAACCTAAAACGAAGGTGGCAATCAGGGTGTCGTTGTTCACGTTGCGCTACAGTCCGAATTGAAAACGCACGATTGAACGGTGAATACTGCGACACTCGTCAGACACGTTTGCATACCAACCATAGGTCACTTACCAGCAGAGCAAACTGTCAGCGACATAGATATCAATGAATGCTCGACTAGAAAGTGAGATGCAAACTTGCCAAACTCCGCAAGCACCAGCGCCGCCTATGATACAGTCAACATGGTGTGTCGCCGAAACCATCGTGATGCAACTCACAGTGATTATGGAAAGCGGGATATTGTGTTTGCTCACTAAACGTATGAAGTTTCAGGCAATACTTCAATGTGACATCGTTCGTACGCACGGCGCCAAACGCGGATGGTCAGGAAGCTATCCAAAAACGTAAGTGGAGCTGGCAATGAGCTTATCGTTGAAGTCACCTTTGGACGAGCAGCCCAATCAAACCCTGTGGAAGAGAAGTCTCCGAGATATCAGCGTTGGAGGCGGATAGTCTAGAACGACGTACGTTGAACAGGACCTCGAGCTTAGGGTACGCTTCTTCAGCCTTGATTTGCGGAGAAGTAAAGAGGACGGACCAAAATACTCCTGTGAGCTGCTTAGCCACGACGATGCCTCAGACCAGTCGCAATATCTTACCAAACCAGATTGGCCTGCGCCGCGAAATTGGCGAAATTGGTGATGACATAGAAGTAGACTGATGAGATATTGTCACTGTTTGTTCATCAAGCGAAGTTGGAGGAATCATCGCCAACCGGTGTGAGATACCAGTGCTTGATGTATGCTATCGAAGACCCAGACTGCGAAGACCTGATCGTTCGATGAACATCACTTGTTAGCCGCGTGTGATCAGCTCTCACCAGAAGTTTGATGTACCAGGTATCCTAAGAGCTCTTCAGCATAAGACGAAGGGAGAAAGTAAAGCCCTCCGACCTTGGAATACCGACTGAAGTAGAACCACGTCTGGACACAAGAGACTGAAGAAAGGTCAGCATTGCTGCGTCCAAATCTACCGTGAGTCGTACCACCGTAGAGACTAGATTCGGGAGTATTCATCAGCATGTGGACATTTCTGGGGTCGTTAGAAACGAACCATGCAGCACATACCACACCGATGTAGGCCGCACCGATCCTGTTATGCATGATCAGAATCATTTTCGGTTGAAGGTGGCCGTAGAACCTACGTGTTGTGCACAGCGAGATAATGTTCTGAGGTGGTGAACTCTACCAAGTCGAGGGCAGTTGAGTGGAGAGCCATGGGAAGTACAAAGCGTAATTTGACTGTGGTTTAAAAGCGTTGGAAAAAAACCGTCGAGAAGCTCCGGCGAAACCTCTGCAGGGCCGTAGGTTCAGTATTTTGCGAGTCGTTAACCAGTCTACGTGTGTATCTGAGAGGAAAGCTATAAAGCTTGATTTAACTTGCCTGAACGCGTCGGACCCCCGCGTAGAGCCCTCTTCCCAATGAGATGAGCAAAAAGCCGGTTGACCAGCACCTGCTCAGAAGACATAGGGTTGTGATCAAGGTTATGACAGGTAAGATTCAATGAAGCTATAAAGAATCAGAACTACACGTAGGAGCTCGCTTGGCGGCGATAGACTCGTTGGACATCGCAAAGTGGGAGGCTGAGAAACCAACTTCGAGATGGGATGCAGATCTTGAAGCAAGCAAGAACGCGTACCCTCAGAGAATGAGAAGACACTCGTCCGTCATTATTTGGCTCCTCCTGAGAAATTTGCTGAAGAATAGCGAGACGGCTGGAAGATCACGAACTTTTAACTCAGCATATCGAGTTGCGAAGCTTGGGCCTGAGAACTTGAGCAACTTGAGCTTCCTCAATATCCGAGGATTACGACACGTGCTTGCGCTTGGTGCTTGGTTCTATCCCAGAGTGACTCTTGTGCATGAGGACACAAACGAAGTAATGGTTCTGCTCGAACCGGAAAGGCCCAGGTTCGCCGCCGGCATTGCCTACCCGCAGTCACTGTCCCGATTCCCGACTTGACCTTGAATTTCAACAGACTTCTACCCACCTGCTATCTCCTGCATTCATGGGCTCAGGGCCATATGCATGCGATGTCCATCTATACGGCCGCTCGTACTTCAATAAGCCTGTTCACGCACCAAGGAAGCCGCAATCGTAGAAGATACTCGACGAAAATACTGTCCAATCTTGGTATTTGAGCGCGCTAGTTGCTCCTCTAAGACGACAGCTCTGCACTAGGAACCACCATTAGCTCTAGCGGTCAAAGCCCCCGTGTACTAGACGCCACAGGGAGGTCCAAATGCATCCAGGTGGGCCGAAGATTCAATGCGAACTGACATCGCATGCTGATATCAGGCCGATAGAATAGTGACAGCGTTGCCAATGCAATGCCAGCGTGGCTGTTCCACTCGGTTTGAGCAACAACGAGGATTCCAACTTAACCAAACAGAGATGGCTGATCTCGATGCGACTGGAGCACGCATCTTTTTACATTCATTCAGAGTCTTGGATCATGATTACAGATGCAACAATGATTGGACCCCAACTCAATCCCATGTTATAGGCAGTCCCCATGTCATGTCTCCCGCCTTTCTTTCATTTGTTCCTCCACATCCATTTGTGACACCTGGGAGCTGGCTCCCTATTTTCGAAGCAGGCTGCCGCTTCAGATCCTACGCTCCTTTTGAATAGCCGATACTGATTCAGCAATGGATGAAAACAGTAATTGACTCGCCCCTCACCTTATTCTTTACATTGGATTGACCTCCTTTCGATTTCACAGATAGCACACAACCAACGCATCCGGTCAACATCGTGAAGGGAACACACGCCCAACTGGTGGCTTTCCTTGTGCTAAACATCTGGACCTCCCATTTCGCTCTACCTCTCCTCCTCTTCCTCGTCCTCTCGAAGCAAGTCAAAAGACATGCGACGTTTGCGAATCTGATGGCTGTCTTCATAATTGTTGGGATGTGAGTTGTCATCGCCTGCCCGTAAAAAACCGTAACTGACGTGTGCGGCCTTCCTCAGTTCATCAAGTCTCCTGTGATTAGAGACCGTTTCACTGTCCTCGGAATAACGTCAATGACTGATCTCCTGTCAGAGTCTATGGTGGAAAGCACACAGGACCGGAACCTTCGAAGGCATTGTGTTTGTTCCAAGCCTCACTGTTGTATGGAGTTCCGGCAATGTACGACAACTCACTCGCGAATTCGGTGTCTTGAATGTTGATTTCTAGCCCTCAGATCTTCCATCGCCGCTTTCATGCTGGTCTTGCAAGTAATTCAACAATCATACCTCCTTGTCACCGACGACCCATTAATCCACGTTTCACAGATGTTCCTCGTCATTCGGGAATCATTTTACGGGCGAACTTACATGGAGAGAGATCACGTCATGCGCTCCTGGCTTGTAAGCCTTTCCTCCCTGAAGTCGGATCGTTTCTGAAGTTCTGAATCGTCGCCTTCAGATGGTCATCACGCCGTACATCGCGTGGCTGCTTTCTGTCGTAGTGACCGCGGGAGTGAGTCGCGTCATTCGAGAGATGCGAGGCGCGCGCTAACTGCTACCAATGTTTCTGTTTTTCTATCTACAAGGTTGGATCAGCTAATCCTGCTAACGTATCCAGAAGTCGACGGTTCTTCTACTGCTCAGTGAAATCGGACCCTCTGTAAGTCCGCCTTCCTGCTCTCAACGTTGAGGGGCCTCCCTAACCGAATATATTTTCCAAGCACGAATACGATTACTACAGTGGCCGCTATTGTCCTATTCGCGACCGTCGCTTTAGAAGGTAAAACTCACCTCCTCTCCTAAATTCGGGAAATTGACGTTGTACAGTCGCAACCGTGGTACTTTTCTACAAACGATGGGTTCAGGTACAACAGGGGTCGCCATCAAAGGCAGTCGAACTCAACTTACCAATTCGCATCCTGTCGTTTGGACTTTACTTGGTGATTGCGATGAGGTGAGTCTTCCATCGTTCTACCCACCCCCTCCGATGTCGTCGAGGTTCTAACTTCCCCTGTAGTATGAGCTTGCTTTCCGTTAACACGCCTCAAAGCCCGGCACCAGACTTAATTATCGCTTCTGGTAAGTGCAAGCCTTCAGAAGGAGCTCAAAGTACCCTGACGTTGATCAATCTATTGCAGCCTCCTCGGTGGTAGTACTGATCTTTGGTACCCAAACGGTTCGTTAACAACGTCCAATGTCCCCCTTCAATCAAGACTTACCGTTCCTTAGGATATTCTCCGCGCAATCTGCTTCTGGATCCCTCGGCGTGTCGGAAAGAGCGACACAGCGAGCGTTAACAGTATTACCAAAGGCTAACCTCGCTTTTCTTGGTGTAAATTATTCGTTGTAAATAAGTGTACGTCGTAAGGTTTCCGAGAAGCCTGCTCATGACCTGAAATGCCCGCAAATGATGAGATGTTTAGACTCTCGACGACTTGAGTACATTTGAGTGATGCAGCATCGTACAACAGCTACTACATTTCAACTAGGTAATACTAAAGCACTTGTACATGAATATATGTGGGGGGAAATAGGTAAATAGGAAAACGAGAAATGGAACATGATAGAAACAAGGGAGGTATAGCGAAAACACAAGAAATAGAACACGTAGAATAGAACAGTGCGGAATCAACACACCTGGAAAGGTCCCAAGGGAACAACAAACATATATAGCACAGCAGCGTCCACGACATCTTCCCTATTCAATCCGCGTAGAGCACATGCTTGTCCGTCCTATCTATCCACTCCCTCAGAATACTGTCGTTGTCAAGGGTAACGAAGGCGTTCATGCTATCCCTGAACCTGAGATTGGAAACCTCAGACCCCAACCGCGTCTGGACCTTCTCCATTAGTTCCGAATGTGTTACGAGGGGGTGTACACGAATAGCGATGAGATCATCGGCCACACGGTCGAAAATCTTGATTTTCACAAACGCGGTTTGTTGGTTAACAGCTGAAATCGGTGGTGTGTTGGCACTGGAGTGTGATCTCGAACGTCCTGTTGTGGAAGGTGCCGCGGAACGGACAGAGGATATTGACGGAGATGAGGCATTGTGGGAAGGTGTAGGTCGATAACTGGGTTGTGGTACGGATGAGTAAGACTCAGAGTCTCGAGCGGAATGCGGCGAGGTTTGTATGGGCGAGTTCGATCGCGAATTAGGGGAGTAGGGTGAGGGGGTGCGTTGGAAGGAGGATGTAGATCCGTTCCGATGATGGTTTTGAGCGTGAGCATGGAGGCGAAGGCTTCCCTCCGACGGTCGACGTTCGTCTTCCGGACGGGCATAGGGGTGTCGATCGTATGTGCGTCGCTGCGGGGATGGAGCATAGCCTTCGTCCTCTTCGTAGTCTGACCCGTCACTTCGCTGATCATCCAGCTTCAACTTGCCGACAGAATCCTGAATCTCGGTATCAGCAAACAGTGCCTCATATTCCTCAATACGGGGGTCGGTCTTGTGCTCCACATCCCCGGGCTTCAGAGAAAGAAATTCTCGCACGACTTGATGCTCGAGGATATACTTAGCCCCAGCGCTGCTGAGGCTACATAGGTGACGCAAGTATTCGTCGAGTTCCCCTTGGCGGGTAGCTGTGAGAGAATCGTTGACGTTTTGTGTGGGGCCAGGCATGTACGGCAATACTCTGGGGTACGGAGGATCACGACCAGCTTCTCGAGGAAAGGCATTGAGCAGCGCGACTTGGAAGTCATAGAAGTCGTTGTAAACCCGGAACAGGATGAGCTGCTTTGCAGATGGTAGGGAGTTTGACCCGGGGGCTGGGTACGGTTGGAACAAGGCGTTAACGCGGAACCAGTACTCTTCCATCTCATAATGGAAAGAGACTGCCTCAGCGAATAATAGTATACCCTCGGGTAAGCTTTCCGGATTGGAGTTTCGCGCTAGCCCGTTGTTGCTCGGATGTGCCTGTTTGCTTGGTGACGGTCCCTCGATATTGATAGCGGGTTCAGGAAGTGATGGGATGGACTCCAGGAAAGGAGTCGAAGGCATGGAGTCTCGGTTCCCGGGAGCGTCGAGCACGCCGAGGGCAATGCTGTTCTGTTTGTAGTGCATCATGGCCCGCTTCCAATCCTCGACTCTGGGGAGTTCCCCTTTGTCCATCAGAGATCCGACATCCGGGATGGCTGCACCAGTTGTCGGGTCGTGTATTTCCACAAAAGAAACGGGGATGAGACCTGGTCGTCCGAGCCGTCCAATCGGCTTTGCCACGAACCACTCGCGGTTGGACTGAGCAACCACGGTGATAGCATCGCCGCGCTTGGCGTCCAATTCGTCTGCTCGCTCGGCCTCGAAGTCGTGCAAGACGATCGCATAGAAAACCTGAGATTTCGACCCTTTTGTTTGTGACGGGGCAGGTGCCTGCGGCTGTACTGGAGGAGGAAGTGCAACGGGACTTGCACCGAAGCCAATTGCTTGAGAATTTCTGGAACTAATGGGCAGTAAAATGTGAGGAATGGTTGTACAAAGGTCGATTCGCTAGCTGCACGCACGACGATTTATTGAACTCTTCAAACAGTGCCCTCGGTACCAAGCCGCGTGCGCCGGAGACAGGATTGTGAGCCTCGTACCAGGCACCCTGATCGTTCACATCCTTGATGACATAGAAGAAGTCGCCCTTCTTGAATGACAGCTCTTGAGGAGCTTGTGGGCGATAATCTGCGGTTGCCTTGATGACTTTCTGAGGTGGGAGTATGGCGGTAGCAGGCTTCGAGACTGCTGGAAGTGGCATGGGGGTAGATATGTTGTTTCTGACGGAATCTTTGTTTCCATTGAGAGATTTCCGTATGGACTTCATGGTTGAAGCCGAATGATGAAGGTATAGGTCGTCGCAGAGTCGTGAAGAAGGAGTAGCGGTGAGAATAATCAATTCCCAATTCCATTCTTGTCCGGATATCCAATTATAGCACGTGACAGTGACAATAGACTTTCCCAAAACGGAAATATCATGATTGGCTTCATCGCCACCCTGCAACTCCCATGTCACTGATCTTTGAAGATCGTTTCCTTGCGACGGAATGTCCAGCGAAGTTTCACAGCCATAGTCAGGCTTGTGTCTCCTGTGGAGTGCTGCCAGCGATATATGTCCTTCCAGTCAGTGTCACGTCCAACTTGTTCATGCCGAGCACTCGGGATTTGTTCGCGATGCTCACTGCTCCGCACGATCAAGCGGACCAAGACATCGTGTTCGCGAGAAGACTGATAAATCGAAAATACCTACATATCAACTCAGGCCGAGACGCGTCGCTAAGTACACTGCAGCGAGACGTGTACGTACACGGTCCAACTGCCAGCAGTGACCCTTCTCGGCGCTAGTTTTGACGCTGGTAGTGGCAGTTCAGGCTTTGTCATCTATTTGGCAGCAGGTTCGGACCCAAACAACGCTGAGCCACCCCCGTCGGGGCTTTCGTCTCGTCCAAACGACCAAGTCCCTCACTGGATATCACTCTTCGCCATGGCGGCAAGAAAACTACAAAGTCAGCTTCAATATATTACGTTTCGCTCAATTCTCTTACCACTCTCTGCAGCTGAAATTGATCGAACGTTGAAGAAAGTCTCTGAAGGCGTCGAGTACTTCGAGGCTGTATACGAGAAGATGCAAGCCTCGACGAACCAGACACAGAAAGAGAAGCTCGAAATGGATCTCAAGACTCAAATAAAGAAGCTTCAGCGGCTACGAGATCAAATCAAGACTTGGTTAGCGAGCAATGACATTAAGGACAAGTCACAACTATTCGACAACCGGAAGTTGATTGAGACTGTGAGTCCTACAGCATCTATTTCTCGCGTTTGCGTTCTTTCCTAGAATTGTCGCGATACTATTGCGGCGCTGCGGTTTTTGAGAGGGCGCGTTGCGAGTGCAGTTGGTCCATTGTTCTGACACCTCGCTCTCCCTTTCTTCCATTGTTATCTAGCAAATGGAAAAGTTCAAGGCATGCGAGAAGGAGATGAAGACCAAGGCTTTCTCAAAAGAAGGCCTCATTGCCGCAGCTAGGCTTGATCCGAAAGAACAGGAGAAGGAGGAAGAAGTTACATGGTTACAATCGAAGGTCGAAGAGCTGCAGATGCAGGTTGAATCAGCCGAGGCAGAGATAGAGTCTCTTCAAGGAACGGGGAAGAAGCGGAATAAGGCTGGTTCAACGGCTCGGACAGAGGAATTGGAATCTATGAATGAAAGACGAAAGTGGCACATTGGCAGGCTAGAAATCATTCTACGACTGCTAAATAACGGCTCATTACCACCGGAGAAGGTGGCCGAACTACACGAAGATGTGTTATATTTCGTGGAAAGCAATACGGTCCGCTGCAATCTATTCTTCATGTTCAAACGATTTTGATGTGTTTCTCCAAATCCAGGAGGAAGACTTCGAGGAGGACGAAGGCATCTACGATGAACTCAACCTGGATGAGGAGGAAGAGATGTTCCGTGGACCTGTGCATGAAACAGATGACAGCGACGAGTCGGATGGCGCGAGCGAAGGTGAGCGACCTGTGCATAATCTTAGACGATTCGACTCAAGATCGGTACGGTTGTAGACCTACCGCCGAGAACACCAAGTAAGAACCAGAAGCATGAAGAAGAAAGTTCGTCAAACAGCAAGACCCACGACAGCCCCATATTAAAGAAGGCAACTATCGCTTTGAGGAGTGCGTCACCTTTCAGTACAGCCGTTAATTTCACGCTATCTACATGCTTGATTTTCAGAAACTTCAGTTGATCATGGTACAGTCTCTTTTCACTGAGGGAGAGCGTGCTGTTTACCTGTCCTATTTCCCGCCAGCGAAACCTCAGACGATACCGAAACCCCAGCACACACCATCAAATCCAGCGCCTCCGCCCGCCCGACCTCCAGCGACATTACCACCGATACGATATGCTGCTGCCGCTGCCGCTGCCATAGCTCCTCCGACGCCATCGCATACTGCGCAAGCGCCTGCATCAGCATCTTCAAATTCTGTGCCTGCACCAACGACACCCTCTGTCCCGTCATCAACATCGCAATCGAATGAACAGTCGTCCGTCGCACCTTCGTCACCGGCTCTGACGCATCCCTCGGTCACAAGCCCCATGCTTTCTTCTGCTGCATCAGTATCTCAACAACCAGACGGTTCATTCTACTCCAGCCAACAGTCTCCAGCAACATCGGAAGCATTGCCTAGCTCTAACGGACCTGCGCCAACATCCCCACCGTCTCAGCCGAAAGCACAGCCGTCGCAGAAAGGTACGCTGAGGTGTGTTTCCTATATATTACCATCTGAGCGACGATCCTGTTCTCCAGAGCCAATTTCGTCCCCACCTGGACTTACTCCTCAATCACCTGCTGTGAGTCGATGAAATTTCTATACGTTTCCGTTGCTCAAATCCGCTTACAGGTCCATTCCCCATCTATAACAAACGGGGCACAGGCATCCCAGCCAACAGCTCAGGGCACTACATCTTCGACAGCGAGTGCGCAAGCACGACCAGCAACACCCCAATTCCCACCTGGAGTCAAGGTGCCTGGAACTGATCAGCAAGGTCAAGTGCCTACACCACAACAGCAACAACCTCAACAAGTGCGGCCACCTTCAGCAGCACAGCCGGCACGACCACAGCAGATGCCTGGATCGCTGTCAGATCTTGTTGACTCGTTTGAGAACGCGAAACAGAAAGGTAGTTTGTCCCTGTTTTCCCTTTGGCGTCGCGTACTTTTGGGGTTGACTGTTCTCGTCATGCAGCGGCAATGCGGATGCAGAACCTTGATCAGGTTCACAAGATGCTGGAGGGAGGATATGCAAATGTGCCTCAACCTCAGGATACAGAGAAGTATGACCCGTCTATCATTCCTTCCTTGCAAGAAACGTGCTGAATGCTCGTTTGCGCATCCAGACCCAAGTACTATGTTCCTCGGCATCCCTTCAACACGCCTTCGTACTACCCGCAACAGCCTCATCCCCTGTTGAGCACGCCTGCAATCTTCTCTCAACTTGATGTTGAAACGTTGTTCTACGTGTTCTATTACCTACCTGGGACATATCAGCAGTGAGTTCTATCGTTCCACGTCCTCACTTTTTGTCGCCTCACAAATCCTCCCCAGATTCTTAGCTGCACGCGAACTGAAACGACAATCATGGCGTTTCCATGTCAAGTACCTTACATGGTTCCAGCGTCATTCCGAGCCGCAAGCAATAACAGAAGAGTACGAGCAGGGAGTGTATGTGTACTTTGACTGGGAGGGCTCGTGGTGTCAACGAAAGAAGGCCGATTTCCGATTCGAATATCGGTATTTATCGGAAGATTGAACGGCATAGCACAGACGCTCATTTCACCCTTTCTTTTCCCTCATCTTCATTATTCTATGACAATTTTGCACTCTCGTTCCTCGATTGTCTGTGTTCTCATTCGTTCCACCATCACTCAAAGTGTATTATTGTACCTATTTGTTCTCCCCGTAGCTAGGGGTTGTCCAACAGATGCATATCTTCTTGTCTAACTCTGAAGTTGAGGGAAACTTGAATTTCGCCCTCTGAGCGTTGAGCGGAGGGGCGTCGTGGTGGAGGAGTCCGGTCATGGAATTAGCATGGCAGGATGATATTAGTTGGGCAATATGAATTAGTCTAGTTTGACGACAGCGCCAAGGGCCTCGAAGGTCTTTTGCATTTTTTCGGCGTCTTCCTTAGGAAGATTCTCCTTGAGAGTCTGCGGTAGTGACTCCACGAACTTCTTGGCCTGCAGAACGGTGGACGTTAGTGGAAAACTCGTGCGCATGCTGGGTTTTGGAAGACTTACATCAATCAAGGTGAGGTTGGGAATCATAGCTTTGACCTCTCGTATGACCTTGGCCTTTGAAGCGGTGTCGAACGACTCGAGTTTGACGTTGAAAATGGTCTTCTCTGCTGGTTTCTCGGCAGCGGCGGGTTCATCTGCGGGTGCAGCCGCCGCGGCAGGTGCTGAGGCGGCGGGCATGGCAATTTCTTGGATGTTCAGTCGGGACTGGAATAGAGTAAATGCGAATCAGGATGACTGCTGGTAAAAAGCGACGCGAAGAACGCACCTTGAGAACAGATACGAGGTCTGCTGCTTGTAATAATGTCAAGCCAGCAATGTCGTCTACAATTCGGTTGATATTGGCATCTTTGGACGTGGATGGTGGAGGAGGTGCGTCAGTCTGAGCAGAGGAAGGGGCTGCTGTCGCCAGTCGTCTTGAGGAAGACGCTATCCGTGAAGAGCTAACCTGAAATCTCAGAGGTGAAATTTGTAGAAAGGAGAACAGGACACACCGAACGGTGAAAGAAGGAGTTGACCGGGAGAATGCACGGAAGACACCTGAGCAACGACTCTGCAGCAGACGAGTGAGTTTAGTAAATTAAAGCAGATTAGAGTGCAAACCTACAGCCATGACGAAGAGTAAATTAGAAGAAGAGTGACCTTGGGGAAGAGAATGTGAACTAGAATGACAGTCGCTGTGCGCGTCGCGTTCCGAGCGTAAATTTCTGATCTTGTTTGGCTTTGTTGAGCTTCTCGTCCAAGAATGGCAAGTCGCTCGACGCTATTCGTTCCGACCAGCAACATCCACGACCACTCATGGTCTCTCTTCACAGGACAATTCGAAACTTACGGCGAGTGGGCCTCAGGGAATGGTGGAGGCAATTGAACTACATTGGTGATGCAAAGTCGGGGAGACTTGTCGGCACAGACCAGTACGTTTCCGTCCACGTCCACCTCTTGCTGCCAGTCTAATCGAATTCTCTTTTAATTTTGCAGGTTTGGAAATCGCTACTTTGAGAACATGGACGGGACGGAGGAAATCCCAGGTCAAAGACATTCCTTAGAATTGCGTTGAATCAGTGGCTTATTATACTCTCGAAGGCCGTCACCGATGGGTGGACTTTGCCCAGGTATGTCCCGTCACAATCCCAGAACAAATGGATCACTAAAATATCCTCATAGCACGACTATCATGCGTCGCAAGTTCCTCCGGAATGGCATGCCTGGATCACCCATATCCGAGCCAGCCCTCCCGCAGAAGATGAAGCAATGAAGAGAATGGCTCAACCTTGGCAGGCTGTAAGTCCACATTACTCCGAGGTATTTCACTCAACTGAATCATGGCTCTCCAGCCATGGCGCGAAACCCTCACTGGAACTCGTGGCGCGTACAAGTCGTACAACACCGCTGCTCCAAAGATCAACGCATGGCAACCTAAAACCATTGCGCGGGCGTAGAGTTTTCGTGTACATAGAGGGTCTATTCAATCCACCTCCTACGACGAAACTACATTATTTCCTCCACCACATATTCCGCGATTGCGAAACTAGACGTCAGCCCTGGGCTCTCAATCCCCAGCAAGGTGATCATAGGCCCTCGATCCTTAACCCCTGCAGAGGACGGGAAATCCTTCCTGACAATGAAATCCTGGAACCCCGAACCTGGAGGGCCCAACTTTGGTCGCACCCCCACATAGTCGGTTTGCAACCCCTCGAGAACGACATTGGGCAAGTACTTCATCACCGCCCGATGCATTTCCTCCGTTCTGCCATCGTCGGGGACCAGGTGCTTCATCCAAAAATCTACGTATTCAGGTTCGTCACTTGGTGGTGATATCCATTCGAGGTCGGGACCAAAACGCACTTTGCCATTCAAATCGAGCGTGAGATGTGTTCCCAGCGATTGGAAGGCATGTGCGTTGGGACCTGTCTCTGGACATGGGTAGATGAGATGTGAAACTCCCGAAATGCCAGGGCCTTTGTAAGAAACGTAAGAACCCCTCGCGTAGTACATCGGGATGTGCTGCTCTGGCTGCAGGATGGAATTGAGTATAAAGGGACCAGAAAGACCAGAGGCGTTGATCAACGTCCGAGCGTGTATAGCGTCTGCATCTTGTTCGTTGCCGTCCCCGGTTAGGGTTTGCACAACCCAACCACCTTCCTTCCCGCCTTCAACTGGATCTACTCGCACGACGTTCGTCGCGTAGGCCAAGTCCCCGTTCTCTGACTCGAGGATGTCCTTCTCTAGGCTTTCCATCAGCGAGTGTGAATCCACTATCCCTGTCTCCGGAGACCATAATGCACCATCAATATCCGGAGACAAGTCCGGTTCCAATTCCCGTGCCTCCGCACCAGAGATAAGCTTGGTTGGAAGAGCAAGGTCGGAGGTCCGGGAGGGGGGAGTGTAGGGAGACCATTTGAGATGCAGGGCTTTCTTATGGAGGTTCTGAATGTACGGTAGCTGGTCTTTCGTCGCTACGACGAGCTTCCCTGTCTTTCTATGGGGTATGTTGTAGGCTTGGCATCGTTCATAAAGCATATCACGTCCCCGAATGCAGAGCTGCGTCTTCAAAGAATCGGGCGGATAGTATAGGCCAGAGTGGATGACTTCGGAGTTCCGTGAGCTGTGTAATGTCGTTTGTGATGGTTATCGAGGAGCCTAACGTAGGGCGGCACGTACCTGATCTCCTCTCCAGCACGCGTATGCCTCTCAACAAGGAAAGTGGATTTTGAGGGAAACCTCTCGCATAATTTCTGAGCGATAGTTAAGCCGACAACACCTGTGTTTGAGCAATCTGTCAGAGTGACCCAAGGGTTGGACATGTATTCTTCTTACCTGCTCCTACTACGAGATGATCGACTGAGAACTCGGGCGACTAATGGGTTTAGGTATGACTTAGGTCTGCCAGTTGAGTTTGGTGGGACTGAAGTTCATCCTCACCCGAAATCTGTATCGTCCGTTTGCGTTTAGTGCGACAGTCAGTGGACATACGCCATGTTGCATTTCGAGGAGAGAGCAGAATAGTAATGAGTGGGCTTCAATGTGCTAGGTGTTCGAAGGCAATAATCGGAGTGAATGTGAGATGGTTGTCGAAATCGAAGTCATGGTTGGTCACCGCGATAGGTAGATTCAATTATACGGACCGGTTCCCCGAATAGCCCGTATAGATAATCATATCCCGGACTGGGCAGAGTTGTGATTTTTGTGCCACTGCGATTTGAACGTATAAGAGAAGAACTGCTCAGTAGCCTTCAGTAGCCAGTGTTAAATGCAAGGGAAACCAAACGGTTTGATCACAAACTTCGCATCCATCGTGACTGAGAGTGATATTCAAATTGAACTGAGAGCGAATGTAGATTTCAGAACGAAGTTCGAGACCAAGCGTAGAGGCACTCGAGATACAAGGGTCAAGCCCAGCGCTCCTGAAAGTGAATGAGGGTAGAAGATACATTGATTCATTCTGATTGCAGCTTTGACTTGCCACCCTAAGAAACTGTTCATAAAACTCAAGCGCTCAAACATGCGTGGGAACCGACTGTGCAGTACCAAAGCCACCGTTCGGGATTTCCCGAAAGTTCCCATCGCGGTCGAAATTTGTGAGCAGCACACTCGAATAACCCCCCGCCGTCCTCAAGAGACATCAAGATGAGGTACGTTCCAGCGATCTATCTAAATTCGCTCGCATACTTAACCTCTGCTTGTTTCTATAGTCACCGTAAGGTTCGTTTTGCCGAGTCATTTGTCGTGGAGATTGTTTTCTGAGTGGGTGTTCGATGACAGTACGAAGAGCCTCGTCACGGTTCCCTTGGATTCCTGCCGCGCAAGCGTGCAGCCCGCCACCGTGGAAAGGTCAAGTCGTTCCCCAAGGTGCGTTTCGTTTACGATTGCAATATTTCTATGATTTCTGAATTTCTGTCTTCCAGGATGACCCCAAAAAGCCTGTTCACTTGACTGCCATGATGGGATACAAGGCCGGTATGACCCACGTTGTCCGTGATCTCGACCGTCCAGGATCCAGTGAGTAGCGAAAACGATTGGTTGTCTATCGATGTCTTAACGTAACGCAGAGATGCACAAACGTGAGGTTGTTGAGGCGGTCACCATCGTCGAGACACCGCCCATGGTTGTTGTTGGTGTTGTTGGCTACGTCGAAACTCCCCGCGGTCTCCGCACCCTCACCACCGTCTGGGCCTCCCACTTGTCCGATGAGGTCAAGCGTCGCTTCTACAAGAACTGGTACCGCTCCAAGAAGAAGGCCTTCACCCGCTACGCCAAGAAGCACGCTGAGGATGGCGGCAAGTCCGTTGCCCGTGAACTCGAGCGCATTCGCAAGTACTGCACTGTCGTCCGTGTTCTCGCACACACCCAGATCCGCAAGACTGGTTTGAGCCAGAAGAAGGCTCACCTCATGGAGATCCAGGTTAACGGCGGTTCGGTCGCGGACAAAGTCGAATTTGCCCACAACTTGTTCGAGAAGCCATTCGAGGTCAGCAGCATCTTCGAGCAGGACGAGAACATCGATGTTATCGCCGTGACCAAGGGTCACGGATTCGAGGGTGTCACCCACAGGTGGGGTACCAAGAAGCTTCCTCGTAAGACGCACAAGGGTCTCCGTAAGGTCGCTTGTATCGGAGCATGGCATCCTTCCAAGGTCATGTTCTCCGTTGCTCGTGCCGGTCAAAGTGCGTACTCCTTCGATATCCCGAGTGAAGAGCCTGCCTGACAATCGCAAACACAGACGGTTACCACCACCGAACCGAGCTCAACAAGAAGGTCTACCGCATTGGTTCTGGTTCTGACGAGAACAACGCCTCGACTGAGTCCGATGTCACCAAGAAGGGCATCACACCGATGGGTGGCTTCCCCCACTACGGTATCGTTAAGAACGACTTCTTGATGCTCAAGGGCTCGATACCCGGAACCAAGAAGCGTGTTATTACCCTCCGCAAGTCCCTCATGGTCCACACTTCACGGAGAGATTTGGAGAAGGTCCAACTCAAGTTCATCGATACCTCCTCGAAGTTCGGTGTAAGTACCATCCGCCTTAGTTACTCCGGGCACTTGCTGATTACTCCATCCATAGCACGGCTCCTTCCAAACTTTCGAAGAAAAGGCTGCGTTCTTGGGAACGCTCAAAGCCCGTGCATGAGCTCTTTCGTAGTTATGCTCCGTCATGTACTTTATGTGTCTCTCTTTCTACCGCTTTCTATGCCACGATGCATGCACTACACATAATAACAGCGTACTCTTTGGGACACATGAGGATTAGAAACGAGAACTGGAGACCACAGATGCCCACAATTACATCTACCTTGCGTCCAATTGGACCTGGCATGAATTGAGCACCACTATTTCAACGTCAACTCATCCGAGCGACACAGCCACCGAACACGAAAAAAGTTTTCTCACCATCCGCCTGTCGTTCTCCGACTCCACGACGTGTACCGTGCTGCAACCAGGCCCAACCTTTAGGCTCTCTCTGAAGTAGATCAGTCCGAAGTTCTGAGGACAACAGGGTGCTTGGGTTGAATGCAAGTCGCGGTGAGTACCTGCTCTGTGTTACGGCGGACGGTCTCGACTAAAGCCTAGAATGAAGGATGACTGCATTTCTCGCTATTGATGCTCGATGCGTTTCTGCTGGGCTCACTCACCAGATTGACGACCCATCAACGTCTTCACAAATGTCTTCCGCGTCGTATATCACAAAGGATTCAACCGTTGTCGTGCACACGCCCCATAGCGAGTACTTCCCTCCGTCGTGTACCACGCGAAAGAGGCGAAGGAAGCTTCCGAGCTCAACAATCCCCACTGAGGAGCGAACTTATTGGCAGCATGACTGCTCAGCAGCGAAGTACATTATTCAAAGATGTAGAAAACTTGGAGGAGAAACCTTCGCGTCGGGACGATGTCGACTCGCATTATTTCCCGAGCAATCCCGACACGAAGCAAGAGAGGGATCTCTATGTGACGGAGCCACCACCTTTTGCCACTGGAAAGTCCAAGTATCACGTCCCAATACCACCGCTATACGGAGGCAAGTTCCGTTACGGGAAAAAATTCCTACCTTCGCACCTACTGCACCCACCCGCCGGAACCTCAGACATATACGCGAATGCCGACAGCACACGTATAGATATACCCTCACACAATCCCGACATGCATTTCTATCGCACTCTACACGTTCTTGCCAGCACTCAGTCTCTGCCAGAAGCATGGGAGGCCTACTCCATCCTTTCCAAACTCCCGCCGCCGCGGGACCATTCTCAGAATCCGAAAATTCCTTTCTCGCACCTTCATCGACTCTGCCGACTGATCTCTCAGAACCGTCTCAGGAGTCCCACGCAGTTTCTCCGCCTCCTCTCAGTTCTATACACCATCCGCAAATCCGGCGGAACCATACATGTATTTGAGTGGAATTCCCTCATTGCCAATGCCGGTAGTGGCTGGAGGGTGACTAGGCCAGACGAGTTCAAACTTGCGTTAGATGTCTTTCAAGAAATGACCTCCGGGATGCCTCCCGGAAGTACGTTCTCACCTTCCGACTACCCTCCCCTCCCCACCTCCCAGCCCGTTCCCCCCGACGAATACTCTTACAACGTTCTAATAAACATCGCCGCCAAATCCCTGTACGGTCGCGCCGTGAGGCGTGCAATGTCCCTTCTCCGGTCTCCAGGATACTCCCCAGACCGAATCACCCACCTCTCCCTACTCACGTTCTTTACTGCCTCCGGCGAGAGATCGGGTGTTCGCTCCACACTTTTGAAGATGCGAGAACAGGGATTGGAGCTTGGTTTGGATGGAGTTAATAGCTGCATATGGGCCTTCGCCAGGACAGGTCGCATGGACATTGTCAAATCAATCTATCGCGTCCTAAGACACAACTCCCTCTCAGATCCGAGGATTAGAGCCGAACATGACGATTCCTTTCCGGAATCCATATCAGATGCTCTCACCAAGCTTGAGGAGGAGTGTGTCATCATCACGGAGGACATGCGTCCCAACGAGATTACCTTCACGGAGATGATTCAAGTGATGGCTTATCATGGAGATTTCTTTGCGACTATCAGCATACTCTCTGATATGTTATCCTCGGATAATATCGAATTGGGCGCTCCGCTCGTGCGCGGGACCTCAACGGATGAAGGGGGTGGTCGTGTTGGGGTGGTTGATGGCACTAGTACCGACGGGGCGGGAGAGGTCAGATACACAAAGTATTCTCCCACATACGCGGTGTTTCGAGCTCTCTTCCTCGGGTTCTCGAGACATGGGACAGATGATCCCTGTTCACAAACGTGGACGCTAGACAATCTCCGAGATATCTACCACGACTATATGGCTTTTTCGAACCTTGAGAGTCCCTCACGATGGCAAATTTACTGGATATTGGCCGCGTTCGACAAGACGAGTGGGCATGATCTGGATGTCATTCGGGAGGTTTGGTTGGAACTTGAAGAGAAGTTTGTGTACGATTGGGGCAACCGTTTGCACAAGCTACGGGAGATCGTCTTCTCTGATGAGGCTCAATGTCATCTGAATACCGTAGGATTCCGGCTGGCTCCTTTACCCAATGAACTACCCGCGTTGGAGAGGCACATATGGGAGTAGTAGGTGCTAGTGTAGGCAATACGTCAAAACCGCGAAACTAGACTATAGTACATACCTTAAAGCGAATGCAACGATAAGAAATGTTAATGTTTTTACCAAGAAAGGAATGGCCGGTTGATTTCTGATTCTAGATAGTACATACATAGACAGCATTCATTACAGTCACATTTCTACAGTTGCAAGGTCCGAGAGATTGTCCTAGGTTATCACAAGCCGGTCTGTTCGAGGGAGCGGGGTGGTGCTACGCTTCGACTGCCTCGCCTTCTTTCTCCTTTCTCCATGCGATATATTCATCCCACCCAACATAGCATTTGCTGCTCTGATACCTCCTCAGCTTGACACTCCTCCGAATATCCTCAGTGATCGCTCCATTCCACCCAGCCTTCTGTATAGCGCTGTCAACAGCCTCTACCTTGTCCCACCCCTGTTCAGGGATCACATCAGGTAGATACGTCGCAGTGAACGTCTGCTTGCGAGTCAATCGTGGAAGATACGACGAAGAGGACAATGGCGAGGGGGTCGTCGAGGACGACGATGAACTGTTGAGGGTGGACGGGTGAGGGAAGCTGATGTAGATACCATGCACTCCGATTGTCCAATCTAGATAGGAATCGGCGTCTTCAAACTCTGTCAAGAGCGAGACACTGCACGAATGTTTGGTTAGAGTACAGAACTCGACGAAGAGAGGGGTTGAACTCACCCGCACTCGAGGCTCTCTAGTTCTGATTTCTCAATCTTCCTGAACCTCGAATCGCGGAACGCACTGATCAGTGCGTACTCTGCAAGTCCTTCGTGAAGAGGCATGGGGTCAAAATTCCCTATGCATCCTCTCAACCGGGGGGACCTTCCAGGACGAGTTGAGCGGGTGTTCCATGTAACGAACAACGGGCTGCAAGCAATTAAATCAGATTTGTTATCCGTGAATTGCCAGCGCTCGCAGCCACCCACTACTGGTCGTCATCAAATGCGGGGTCAATCGGTTTCGCTGAGGACACCAAAGCACAATAAAGAGCGTCGAACGTGTGATAGCAATGTTCTGGTCTACAAACTTGGGATTTGGATGGTGCGACGGTATCTTTCGCGGGATCAGGTGGAATGAGCGACATGGAAGCGAGAAAAGAAGGTGGGGCTGGTTCAATGGTTGCCCAGCTCACCGCTCGGGGCCTGACGATCTGTTCCAAAGCGCTGTAACCCGCGTGTGACGAGCGCGAACAACAAGTGAACAAATCGACGACTGGCAATCGATCTTGAGCTTGCATCTTTCGCAGTCCCATGACTGTTATCTCCAGCCGTGGCGGCTGGCCTCAATAATAGTTCCTCGGAAATCCGTTACATATACTACGAATACGAACTATGTACTTAGCAGCGTGATATAGGGTAAGATAAGTGGAAGACGTATGGAAATAAGGGATATCAGATGGTAGTGGATGGGCTCAGGTGCGAAACGAAAGTGGTGGCGTGCATGGACACTGGGTACTGTGATGATCATGACATGAGAAAGAAATGAGAAACATGAAGGACGGGAGAGAGAGAGATGTGGCTTGAGAGAGGAGATGAGGCGCAAAAATATTGATAAGTATAAGACATGAAAGGAGACAGAGAAAAGAGTCAGGAGAGTTAAAACGTACAAACACGCGAACATAAGCAATACTGGCGGGGTGAATGAGAGCAAGAGGACGGAGATAACGAACGAATGACAATGCGACGATGAGGACGTTGACGAACAAACAGGGGGGGGGCGGCCTGCGCCAAAGACGGCTAGCAACAACTCCAACTCCCTGCTGAACGTTGAGCTTTTTCGCGGGCTTCCTCTTCCTCTGCCTGAGCTGTCCATGTAGGCTTTGCAACAGTAGTGAGAAAGACGCTGTCCCGCTTCTTCAGCTCATTCTCCTTCTCGATGGTATCCTTTTTCTGGATGATGGCGTTTATCAGGTAGTCAAACAGGTGCTGGATGCCTAGAATGCAGGATCACAGGATGAGAAGAGCGGCGCCTCTAGCTTGGTAGACACATACCTTGGTCGTCCTTGGCAGAGACCTCGAAGAGTTCCATACCCTTACTAAGTCCCCACTCTTGTTCCTCGTCAGCATCTTCTTCCTCTTCCTCAATACTATTGCTGCTATTATCAAGGATTTCGTTGTAACCTCCGGTCTGGATGCCAAAGTGAGAGCCGAAACGTGAAAGTTGCGGTCTGACGGATGTCGCAGTCGTATTGGATCGTGTCAGAGATGTCGCCGGCGTCCTTCTTGGGCGTGCAGGTGCTGCGGTATTACTACGTTTCAAAGCAGAAGGACGATCGGATGGCAGGTCCAAGTAAGGTATCGTTTCAGGTGATGTGGTGGCAGGGGGTAATTGGGGTGGTGAACGCATACTCGGAAAGGAGGTGAACCGAGGTCGAATGTAAGAGAGCGTAGATGGCTGAGGCGGTGGTGGTGGTGGGGTAGGGGGTCGAGGGGGAGGAAACCAATTGTGCAGTGACAATCGAGCGAAATCGGGGGTAACCTGCCTGTGATGATGGAGGTCCGCCTTAGATCCAACAATGTAAATAATGAGGTCCGGTGGACAGTTCTTCTTCAATTCTGCGGGAGCATTGCACTGTTAAAAGAGGCCAAGACAGAACGACCATTGCGCTATCTGACCTGCTAACCATCCTCGTATATCTTCGAACGTTGATGCCTGGGTGATGTCGTACAATACAAGAGCTGCATTGGCTCCTGGAGAAGAAGTTGTTGAGGACAAGGATGAGATTCATACAGCACTGAAACGGACCTCGATAGTACATGGGTGCCTGTCATGGAGACAATTGAGACGCTGATGATAGACAGCAGTGTTGAGAGCACGCACCATGCTACGGAACCTCTCCTGACCAGCTGTATCCCACAGCTGCAGTCGCACTTTTACACCATTGACAAACACCTTCTTCGTCACAAAGAACGCCCCACTCGTAGAAGTCGTATTCTTGGGATCAAATTTGTTCTGGGTGTACCGCTGCAAGAGACTTGTTTTGCCCACACCTAGTGAAGCATTAGAACACGACAGACGCGTAGAGACCCTGGGGAAAGGGTACCGGAGTTGCCCATGATGACTATCTTGCTGTCTATGCCTTCTTGTTCATATCTGGACCTGGAGTAGGGATTCATGTTCGGAACCTGTTTGGACGGCTGGATAGCGAATAATCCAGCACTTGAAGGGGAAAAATAAAGGGAGAGAATGAGAGTAAAAGGGAAGAGAGGAAGAAGGGCCCAACGGCCGCGAGGGCTGAAGGGATGAAGGACAGACGAGAAGAAAGCTGAAGAAGGAAAGGCAAATCTAACTCGGCAAACTGTCCCAGGCAACACCCCTGTTGAGAACCCGACAGACCACGTGCTCCCCGGTCCACTTGGATACAGAGTCCGCACTCAACCCCAGATGCTTCAATTTCAGACAATCGGAGCTCGACAATGGGACGAGAACAACACTCAAAACAAGTCTAAAAATCAAATCTCAGAATGCAACCCCCGCTAACCTTATAAATGGGCCCCATGCCCTGGTGCCCACAGTTCACCAAAACAGGAAACAATAACAAAAACAGAATAAACGCCATGGATCATATTTGCGAAAACTGTGTCATATTGCAGCATAGCATGTAAAGCATGATCCGCCCTCGACCAAGCTTGATAATCTACTCCTGCGAAACGACGGGGAACTCGAACACAACATCCTTCCCTGTCAAACGACGGTACACTGATGAAAACGAGTCGAGCTTGTACTCCAAAGCATTGGCATCTTTGGAGTCGAGGAAACTGCGGAACGGGAATAGCAACACAAGCTGTGTCAACAGCGCTCCCGATACCGATCAAAATTATGGACACGTACACTCTCAAAAGCTTCGAGCCGTCAACCGAGACACGAGTCCGCTTGCCAACAATCTCTGTCGGGAAGACGAGGTCCTCGAGGATCTTTTCGTGAACGTTGGTGAGGGTTCGGCTACGGGGTCTCTTTTGCTTGACACGGGAGTTCTTGGAGGGTTTGCGCAGCATCCGGCGCTGGGCGACAAATACGACGTGGCGGTCGGAGAACTTCTTTTCAAGTTCCCGAGTGAGTCTAGCGTAGTACAGTATATCAGCCTCTCCATTCTTCGCTCGATAAGCCTGACCCCGGGACTCACCTCGCCTGCACTTTGTGGAACGCCTTCAATTGGGGAACGGGGACAAAGATAACGATCGCCTTCTTTCCGCCTCGGACATCGACTTCACGGGCAGCAGAAATTTGGAGTGGTCGAAGTTCAGACTTCAACTCGGGGACGTTGTTTTCGAGGTCGATGAGAGCCTGAGCGACGTTGGTCTCTGTCTCATCGGGGGCGGTGGTAGGTGCGTTGGCAGTACGAAGAATCTTGTTGTTGACCGACATCTTGACGATAGCCCTGGAAAGTGCGAAAACACTCCAATCAGCATCCAAAGTCACAACTCCAATCCAACCCCTCCTGCCCGTCCTTTCGCCATTCTTTCTCCAACAAGCATTCCTTCGACCAGCAGCAACCCTCTAGCACCGTCAGAATGAAAAATATTACTCACCAGGTCTCTTGCGGACGGCGACTATGGATTTTGGGGGGTGTAGACTTGCGGATTGGCTGTGAGAATTTCGAGATGTTTGGCTAAGCACAGCCAAACAAATTGTGAGACATACCTTCCATTTTTGGCCACCTGCCAATAATCAGCGCCGCCGAGCGCCGGCTGAGAGCAGCTGTCTGGGGTCAAAACTGATTCAAGTTGCTGTCGCTTCAGAGCAGTAGATCATTTGTCTCTCAGGCTGGGATCTAAGCATCCCGTCCCCAAAGGTTTTGAAGCCAGTGGTCAGATTTCGTCCCTAGTAAAACCCCTGCTCGTTCAGCTAAGTGGGATCTACATACATTATACGGTATGTACTTGTAATAAATAATGTCGTAGGCTGTAGTAAGCTATAGCTAACTCGTCCGTTATAGTACGAAAACAGTATGACATGTCCTTCCCAAACACAATAAATACCAATGGATCCCAAATCAAATGAACGTGTCCAACGAAGATCAATGTTCTCCTCCCCCTCCTCCCCCACCGCTTCCTCCACCGCTCCCGTGGCCCGCACCAGCGGCCTCATGATTACACGTCCCAAATTGAAGCAACAGAGCAACATCCGCCTGGCCTCCATAAAACCAAGCACAAAGCACCTAATCCGATTGGTCAATAAAAAAAGTGAAATAAATCCGAACGACAATTGCAACTCACGATCATAGCGTAGAACGCAACCATCGCCACTCCCTCCGCCCAATTTGTCTTCCCATCCTGAGTGACGTAGTTGACTAGGAAGCAGGAGCCTATGAGCACCGCGATCTCGAAGAAATCTAGGGTTTTAAATTAGTATGATCGATAGTGGCGGGACTACGGTCTACTAACCAAAAAGCAGGGGGAGTGGTCGGTTGGTCCACCATCCCAACAAAACGATGAGAGGCATCCAAAAGAGGATGAACTGAATGGAGAGATCGATCGCCCGAGCTCTTGCTAGCGTAGCCGGTGGTTTGTCCCTGCCGCGGATGCTCTGAATGACATATCGAACAAAGTATCCGAGCGCTACCGCGCCATCGGCGGAGAACGAAACAAATGGTAATAGAATCAGTCCAAACCATCTGCGCGGTAAGAATCAGTTATCAGTACAATCCCGTCTCATATGTTCAAGTACTTACTCCTCCGGAATCTTGCCTTCCTCTCTGACAACTTCGATGCTTTCAACGAGCTGTCCCAAATTTACTCAGTTTGTGTACGGACACACTCGCGAGCGGAGGTGTACTCACCCAAACAGCCGTACCGGCCATCAAACCCAACGTGACAGCCAACGCAGCGAGACAGACCCACTGGTTTACAAGGGGATCCGAATTCATCAGATACTCCTCTTCGTCTCTCAAGGAGACCGGGACCTCTATGTCGTGCTGTTCCCCAGGAGGGTTGTGAAGGTAGAATCGGGAACAGATGTACCTTCATCACGGTCGAGGTCAGGATAGGCATTGGTCGACTGGTAGAAACTGAACTTACACGATTAGAAGTATGATGGCCAAACCACGACTCATCGTGAGGAATGTTTGGCGCGTCTCGTCGTTGATCGCGTGTCCATTGTCAGCATGATCTATGACGCTGAAGAAAGCAGCTGGAAGAAGGAGAGACAATACCCTTGGGGAGGAAAGAGTACCCCGTAAGCTTGGATTCGCGCAGTCAGGGCGATGAGTCCACGTACCCCATGATCAGCAAGGTATGATTGAGCTGCGTTATTTGCGGATGGAGATCTTGATGCAGTAAGCGTGCACCGTCGATGATGAAAGCAGTTCCGGGTACGAGCAGAAGGTGGAGAAGGATAACCCCTTTTCAGTGAATGAAAAATCAGCAACGGATTCCCTGGCAGCGGGTGGCTGGACTCGTACCAGCGATAGTCGACTGTAGCAATTTGATTCTGCCCGGAGGCCGTCAGTGCCATCACTACGAATGTATGTTGTGAATGGGACTCACTCGCATTTGATCAACAGAATGACAGCGAGAGTCGCCTCCACAGCGCTGATAAGGCGAAGAGGGTTAGCATGGCAGTGTCGGATGCTCAAGGGGCGACTGACTTGTTCAGGGTGACAACGATCAAGTCTCCTAGATCTTTTCCGACGTAGAACGCCATCTGTTCGCCACCGAAGTCGAAGAACTTCTGCATAGGCATAATAGCCAGCAGAGAGACTGAGCAAAGAGGTAGGAAAACCATACTTGTTAGGAAGAAACGAAGGTGGCGCCGGAAGTAACTCACAGACGAATGTTACGGCATACGGGAGATCAAATTTTACGGTTTCGTCCTCCGATTCTTTATGGTGCTTCTTGTTGTAGAAGTGAGCAAACCAAGAAAGAGGGATGAAAATTATGAAGACATTGAGCCCTTGTTTCCAGAGTTAGTGCATCCGCCTGATTCGAAGATTCACGAGTCGACTTACATGAAGACAACGCGATCGCCCGCAAGCTTGCCAGCACTCCCACGTTTTTTCTCCCTTTTCTCAAAAACCTTTCAACCGAGGCCCTCTTTCCCGGGGCCTTGCTAAGTTGAGGACGGGCATTCAGCGTAGCAGAACTGTCGAAGGTTTGGAAGCTTGTAGTCGACATGTGGCGCTCGTGAGCGGGCAATTGAAAGCTTAGCCGGTGGTCCTGGTAGACACTAGACATAGATTGATTTCTACCGTGTCTCCGTTCGTGGTCAAGTAGTGTCCTGGCTTCTTCCAGATACTCTGAGGGCTGCGAGGTATTTCGATGTCGAGTCTGTGAGCCATGCTCGTCGACTGTAGTGTATTTTGGCTCCTCGTACGACCGAGATAGAGGAGATTGCGAACGGCTGTGGTCACCAGGCTTCTCCTGCGACATCTTGGTGAGAGCAGTGGGAGGAAAGAAAAATACAGAAGCGAGCGGGGGACGAGACGGGGGGTACCAATCGGGGAGATGGATGGATATTTAAGTAATCTCGCATATCATGAATGTGTTGAACCCTTTAACGTTACATACCTGTCGCACCGCGCAAAATGATCAGGACCAAGTTGCCACGCCTTCCGATCCTAGTCTCCCTGCCACCCCCTATACGAAAGGGACCTCTGTCCTGACTGAGGTGGACAGTGCCCTAGCCCCCTAGCCAGGCTCAGTACAAGATAATCCCTCCTCCTGGTATATGCCCCCAGTAGTGAAAGCATTGGAACGTTACGGTGAGTCCTAGCTGTCAAGACGAACGTTCCTCAGAGTGTGATTAAAAATAGATCATCACAGCGCTGTATGCTGTCAGTGTATGACTAGAAGCACCGCTCATACTATTATGAGACCCCGAGTCCCAGGGCGCTGCAGGCAGCAGCCATCGACACATCCGTCGAGGACCCGCAGAAACAACGCTTAAACGGAGATACCTTGACCAAAACATGGGTGGCCATAGCGGTCTTGCCTTCTCTACTAACCGGGGCGCCAAGTTTCCGACATATCGTAGGTGCCAACCTGCTCCAAATCCTACCATCTCGATCTAATTCAGAGAAACGGGTCGTCTGAAACAATTGGTCTTTGGTTTTGTTGCATAGAAATTTGATATAAAGATAAACATACAGTTCCCGTGGGGCGATGCGGGGATGGAAAGCCGAGCAGAGAGAATGACCGAACATCAACTGTCTGCTGCCCGGAGTTTCTTGAAATCCTCTATCCACTGCTTCTCAAAATTTCCCTTTGGCACGACAGCGAACGTCAAATGCCCGTCGTTGAGCTCTAAGCCATCCACAGGATCCCCCTCCTTGGCCTTCGCGGCGTTACAAACATCTCTCAGCGACATGTTCTTCCCGACTTTCAATAATCGTTTCCGCTTCGTGCTTGCATAGACCACGAGTTTCGAAGTCACGTATTCTCCCTTCTTATCCCATGTGGGTGCTTGACCTTGGGGTGGAAACATCATGTCCAAGTGGGCGGAGAAGGGTGTGTCCTCGACGAATTCTGGGATCACATCGTAAGTACCGTGTTCTGGGTACTCGAGATAGACCGGGATGATAAGGGATTGGTAGGTCGGGTCTTCGGGGTCGAAGTGGGGATAGGAATCTGGTTGCGGGGCATTCGGTTTGGAGGTGACAATGATATTCCTTTTCTGTAGGCATGGATGAAAAACTTTCAAGGAGACGATGGTAGAGGGACATACCTGCAATGATTGCTTGATCCCAATCTTTATCATCTTCTCCTTCTGTAAGCGTTCTTGTTTTTCCTTCTCCTTCGTATCTTTGTCTGACTTCTTTTTCTCTGCCTTCTCGAGTAGACCTTGCGTGTCCTTGTCTTCCTGAATTTCCAAAGAACGTCTACAGCAATCGATCGCCTCTTCAAAACGTTCCAATTCCATCAGGGCTTGAACAGATCGGTAATACGCTTTCATCGACTTGGGATTGATGGTTATCACAGTGCCACAATCTCGCAAAACAGAGCCATAGTTCTCTGTCAAAGTCACAAATCAGGGGAGCATGTAAGAGACGAAACGCCAGTAACCCACTGAGGATGACATTGGAAGCGGCCCTATTGAGCAAAAGTTTTTCTCGTATACTGTCATCTGTCGGTTTTGCGTCAATTCCTTGGGTATAAAACCCAAGCGCGTCGCGGTATTTTTTCTCTTTGAATGACTCGTTCCCTCGTTCCCTGAAGTTATCGGCGACCTCTAATTCGATCAGTCCCTTCGGCTCAGGCTCACTACGAAAGCTCAAAAGATCGCGTACCATTTGGGTCCCCTTCGTACGCTAGGCTCTGCAAGGCTGCTAGTGTAGGGTTGTTCTCCACATCATCCGAGAGAGTTTTCATGAACAGCGGAACGTTATCGAGTTCATCGAGCTTCTCTTTCACTGTCTCTTTCGGTACAGTTTTGGGGCCAGCAGCCTCAACCATTGTGATCTTTGTATGAGTGACGGGTAAGTGGAAGTGGAGGGTGATGGAGAAGAAGCTTCAAGGCGATGGAGTCATCTAGATAATCATTTAGGATTAAATCATCGCGCGGGTCATGATTGAGTCCAGCTCGCGCTGCTTGTTCACCATTTCGCTAGGATCCGGTCTCGCACCGTTCCATCAATATCTCCACTGCTGAGCTCTGCGAACCTGGTGGTAGGTCGAGCTCAAGTGGGCTCAAGTAGGTTAGACATCGGTTATTCGTAGTGACGGTATATTCCCGGCGTCTCGGGTGAACACCGGTAAAGGGAACCGCGTGACCGTTTCTCGCATGACACTCGTCCAGCTACTTTCCCCCATCATCCTCGATGTACAGCCCCACTACTGCGCAAGTTCTGGGTACCAAACTCAACAGCTCATGCTGAAATAAAAGAGGAATTACTTTGAACTTTGCACTCGATCCTTACTCCCCCGGTCATGTCCCATTCTCTTTCCGACACTCCTTCTCCCCCCACCCCAGACGAAATTGCACTTACGGATCGCGTTCTCCAAACTGCGGGCTCACCAGATAAAGACCAATTGGGACCTGAGGCTGCCGTGGATATCTTGCTGTTGTCTAAGCTGACACCACAAGTTCTTGCTGATATATGGCACATAGCTGATGCCGATGCGAAAGGTCATCTAAGTCGAGATGAAGTGACGGTCGCGTTGAGGCTCGTGGGCTGGTCGCAGAGGGGCATAGAGGCGACGGAGGAACTGGGGACAAAGAGTATGTATCTTATCTATCTGAAGAAAGGCTTGATTAATCGAAGTTCGTCAAGATGGACCCTTAGCGACGCTGGAAGGTTTGAATCTAGAAGTCGAGAGGGGACCTGCGGACATGAAGCTAGCCCCGATACCAGAACACAGTAAGCGACAGTATCAGAAAATATTCGAAGCAGCCGGAGCACGCAATGGTCTTTTGCAAGGTGGGCTTCCCTTCTAGTTTTGTTCGCTCCTCATTAACGTTACTTAACCAGGCGAAATTGCATGGAGCACCTGGTCAAACTCTGGACTCTCAGCCCCAGTACTCTCTGCCATCTGGTTAGTACATTATGATGGGTACTGGATTTTCTTCTGATAGACAAGCGTTTAGGGACTTGGTGGATGAATATCGGGATGGGTATATTCGATACCCCGCGTTTTGCCTGGCAATGTATCTCATCCAGGGACTTTTGGAAAGGTCTTTGATACATATACCCCAATCTACGTCTCCAGAATTCCAAAAATTAGCACAAGACACAATGCCTTCGCTATCACCTACTCAGCCAGCATACGGAGACTCGTTATCTCCTGTGAACACTCCGTCACCCAATCTCGCCCCAACACCCGAGAGCCTACCCTCTCCGGAATCTCACCATCGAGTAGAAGAAGTCCTGCCTTCGTCAGAGCCCTCTCAGCCATCTTACGAACTTTCACCCTCACCAAAATCTCAGGAACAACAACGCAGGGTTTCAATTTCTCTTTCAACTTCTCCGAGACCTCGCCGACAATCTCACATTGACAAGCCGCTGCCCTCTCCAGAGCCGTCTCATCAAACCATCGACACCTCGTCAGCGTCTTCGAGTCACCGAAGGTCTTCGAGTCGCTTTATATTTGGAACCGCCATCGAGACGGAAGAACTCGCAGGGTGGCATATAACACCCTCGTTTTTGGAGTTCTGTAAGCGAAAGTTCAGGGAAATCGGCCGACACGGTGAACGTCTCATTCACGGTGATGTCGTCGTTCCCTTCCTACTTCGTTCGGAGCTGCCCGAACGCGAGCTATCAAATATTTGGTGAGCCCTTGCACAAAGCTGTTGAGAGCATCATCTTCATGTACACCGCTCTTCTTAGGGATCTAGCCGATCCGCAGCAGACGGGATATTTATCAGAGGAAGGACTTGTCGTGGCACTGTTCCTCGTCTATCGTGTGCTGTTTGGCCTTGACATCCCTCGGGTCCTGCCGGAGCGCTTTCTTTCCCAAGTTCGAATCTCCCAAGACCGCAGCAGCCCGAAGACGCCAGGTATGCAGTGATCCATCTCGTACGCCTTGATGCTCATTTCTTGATAGTAAGCGAAGAGGACTCTGCCCCACCTGTTCCGGCGAAGGATGTCTTGTCCAGCTTTGAAGCGACGGCGACCCCTCCAAGGACGCCGTTACTCCCGCCGAAACCAGAAGAGTATAAGCCTGATCACTCTGCCATTCACGATGTCAGTGCTCTACAGGCAGAGTGTCAGAGGATGAAGAGCATGCTCGCTCTTTTAGATCGCGAAAACGAGTCCCTACGGTCATCATTAGAAGCGGCACAACAGGCGCAGGCTGAGCTGGATGAAACACGTTCTCAACTTACCGCTCGGTCAACCGAAAACGAGACGCTTCGTGCCGAAATGCGAACCAGCCAGAAGACTATGACCCAACTGCGGAAGACAGTGAGGGTCATAGAAGAGGTGAAACAGGAAAACGTCTCGCTTCAGCTCCAGATGGATGGGTTTTCAGACAAGTTGCACACTTCACTTGCAGAGGTGGAAATTCAGAAACTTCTGCAAGAGGAATACAAGGCGGAGGCGGAGGCGCTACGACGGCAAACACGCGAGTTGCGTGATTCATTGCATATCCCATCGTCGGGCGGGGATGAGGAGTTGCAGATGCTCATCAACGAGGATATCTCTCGAGAAAATGGCCGGCTGAGGCGACAAGTTCAGGAGCTGTCTGATTCTGTGTCGCAACTCCAGGCAGCTAGCGAGGAGCGGGATACCCTCAAACAGTCGGAGAGGGCGCACACGAGAGAAATTCAACGACTGAAAAGGCGGTTGCGACAGTTGGAGGAAGGCTCCACAGAGACTCAGACCCAGCTGAGGAGGAGAGTGGAGGAGCTAACACAAGAAAGCCGTCAATTGGCGGAAGAATTGCGGAACACACGATCTCGAGGCTCTCGGACGGATAGGCAACGACGCGAGCGGGAGGACGATGCTGCTCCCCCTGCGTATGAAGAAATTGCTACCGGTACCATCTGATACATCTTGCTGTGGACATTGACCAGAACTTTTGTATTACTGCTATCTCAATGTATCACGTCGTTCTTGCTCCGTTCCACTACCAATCAAATACTACTTCAGAGTCTTCGTTGCAGTGACAACTAGCAGTGACCAGTTGATTGACGTTACTTTCCAAAAACGCGCCTGTCACAGGTGTGACACGTTTGGTTACCCTCATCCTCCACTCTCCGTTTACTTTACAGTCCTGGTGGGCATTCCTGGCAGGGGACATGCCTTTATTCAAGCAGGATTCTATTGTTGCCGACTCTACCGCAACTTCCTCACCCTCGCGCGCGATAACGCCCATCAAGCGGCCTACAAAAACCTATGGTCGTGGACCTTCAACACTCGATGCTGAGCATCATCGCTCCTCCTCTTCCTCCTCTGCTTCTGGCTACAGCACCGGGAGTATATATCGTACAGGCCCCCCTAATAGTAGAGAAGAGGTACCCCCAAGCTCGGAACCCGCGAATTCCTCACCATCCCAACGTTTACGCCAAGTTGAGGAAGACGACGACGACGGCAGTTCTTCTCAAAACGCGTCTCCTAAGCACAACTTTGGGTGGGCCCAGAGGTTGAAAGATATAGATGCCGAATTTGACGAAAAGGACCCAGGAGCAGGCGAGAATGAAGGACAATCCAGCGTCGCAGGATCCAGTCAGGTGGCAGTTCTGGAACAAGTTGTCGAACAAAGGAAGAGCGAAGCGACCTCATCCTCACTGGCCCCATCTAAGCCACTGAGCTCTTTGAAGGACGATCCATTCAACGAATCCCTTTCTACTTTGACGTCGTCATCCCAAGCAGCCTCTCACCCTGACTCGGGGCCCAACTCTCCTCAGGTGACGAACAGGAAACGCGTCTCCAGGCGCGTTATTGACGACGAAGAATCGGGTGGTGAACAAGGTCCAGAAGAATCATCTCCTGCTAAGCCTTTCCCTATCAGCAGTCCCCGCGCTCCTTCCCCGACACCACCAACATCCGACGAAGACATGCCTATCACTAAAAGTAACAAGAAAGGGAAAGGGAAAGCTTCCTCGACTCGTGATAGCGTCCCTCCCCTCCAGTTTGAGGAAGAATTATCAGCCAAGCCAGGTGGCAGCGAAACGAAACCGCAGAGGAAGCAGCGCAAACCCAGGGTATGAGATTGATGTATCACAAAGGCGTTTTGCATTAAAACTATCTCCCCAGCCTCCCACAAAGAAAGAACAACAAGAGATGTACAAAGAACGTAGTCGGATCAACGCGAGTCGTGCAGCACACATCCCACATCACGAATCGGCACGGGATCGTAGTACGAAAGCGTTCTTAGCGAGGTTAGTCTTTTCCGACGTCGAATCATTCGGTCGTAGACTAACGAGTACAAAGTCTATCCCTACCTCAGCCACCTCCTCAGTCAAGTCCCATTCAACAATTTTCTTCGCCATGTGGGCATCGTCCTGCCGAAGCCTCTACGTCCAGCCGGGTTGCCTTTGATCTCGACCTTCCACCGCTAGATGACTCGGATGATGAGGCACCTGAGCTGGCTTCGGCTCTGAAGACAGCGAAGGATCACAAGTCCGCAGCTTTCGAAGAAACGAAGCAAAGGTTAGCAGAGCAAAAGCAACGTGCGCTGAACCAGATGACTGTGAAACACCCTGTCGACGATGACGACGAACTCGAGATTGTCCCGACCGTTTTATCCTCCAAGGGCCGGTCGGTGATTGCTCGTGGCGGGAAGCCGCTACAGCCTAGATCAGCTCCGACGTCGACTCGCAAACCCAATCCTGCGAAGCGAGAACCCTCGATACCTGTACGCAAGGAAACAAACAGGCCTCTGGATCCGAAAGCCGTTAAAGAAATTGAGTTCAAGAAGGTTCGCGCCTCCGAGAGCGTCGCAAGGCAGATGAAACAGGAGAAATGGTTACGCAATGGCGGCACCCTAGCCGAGACGAAACAAGAGGCCGAAGGGAGTTTAAGTTTGCAAGCGTTGCTGAAGCGTGGTCTGGAAAGACGAGATAATTACAAGGGAGACCAGGACCCCGCGGATGACGATGAAGACGATGGTAGTGATGGCGAGTGGAATCCGGAGGTTGAAGCACAGCTGCGAGGCAGTGCTACTCCAGAGCCGGAGGGCGAGGAGGAGGGAGGAGAGGAGGAGAATTTTGACGGAGAGATGGATGTTGACTCTCAAGACGTGACTATGGTCGATACTGCCGACCACGAGGTCACTCTCGAATCCTCTCAAGAGGAACCCTTGAAGTTGAAACGCACGCGACGGAATAATATCTTAGTCGATTCGGATTCTGAAGGAGAGAACGACGAGAACGCCGCCCCAGCTTCTTTATCTACGACTCGAGTGGAAGGTTTCGAGGACGAGGATGCAGCGACCGGACACCGTCGGGGCTCAGTTTCGTCTTTAGACGGAGCGACCGAAGACGAGAACGACAAGGAGAACGACACTCGCCGCATGTACGATCGCAGTGAAGACAAGGAAAACACAGCGGTTGTCCGTCATTCCACCGGTCCCTCTAGACCTTTGCTAGGGTCCCGGCAGAGTTCTTTACGTGGACGGGAGGTTCTGTCAACTCCGTTGTCCATGTCCCCCGGTAATCAACGACAAGGAAGCGACGAAGAGAACGACGAAAATGTGTTGTCCCAGAGGAAGCCACTCCAACCCTTGCCATCCTCGGAATCGCTACTGGCATCACCGACCGCATTCCTGAATAGGGTACGCCAAGCTCAGCCAGATCCTCTGTCGACTCCCACTGGGGATGAGGGGACATCGGGACTGGAACCGGCGCTGAACATCATTGGTCCGCGACCAAATGCCGGATTCTCTCAGTTCTCCGACGACGAATCTGAGAACGCCACGTCCAAACCACTGGAAGGTGGTTTTGCTGACTTGTTTGAGTCAGGGACGCAAGTGTCTCCTCATAGAACTCTTGTTGCTCCAAGGAGAGCGCCGGCAGCGTTGGGACTCACGCAGGATGTCGAAGGACAGCCCATGTTAGCAGTCGATGAGAAGCTGAAGCGTCAAGCTGACGACATCTTCGAAAAGGAACAAGGTTGGGTTATCGAACGGGCCGACCAGGGTATAGACAAGCAGCCAGAGTTGTACATCAACGATGCTGGGTGAGTTATCTTTCTGTGGAGGGAGACGGCTTACGGGCTAACCCACGTTTCACTTAGGTTTTTGACCCAAACGCGCCCGGAAGGAACTCCGGACATATACCGACCTATGCCTACTCAGACACAACAATCTCTCTCTCGACAAACTAGTCAGGTGTTGTTCTCGCAGCGAAGAGCTCTATCGGAAGTGAGCTTGACGCCGACTGCCAGTACGCAACGGACGCCGTTTCGCGACATCTCTTTGACGGAATCGGATTTCGATATGCCCGATGCTACTTTACAAGACTCCCCGTCGAACAACGGTCGTCTACGTCGTCTGAAGAAGAGGGACGGCTCCCCCTCGAAAGACGAAGGTCAGATGTTGCCTCCGCCACTTACTCTCTCGGAGTCGTTCCAGTTGAAGCCGAAGAAGGTCAGACCTCCAAAAGAAAAGCGTCCGCTCGCCAAGTCGGAGTTTGTCGAAGGGGAAGCTGAGGAGAGTGATGAAGAGAGGACATTTGGGTTCATCAAAACGAAGGACGGAGACGATGAGGAAGACGACGAGGAGGAGGCGCAGGATAAGTCCCTTGCGACGTTGGTTGACGACAAGGAGATGAATGAGGACGAGGTCAATCAAGAAGCTGTTATGGAAAAATACAAGTGCGTGGTTAAGGAGCTCCGCTGGCTCTTTACTTACCCTTCCTGACAGGGAACATGAACAAGAGGATGACAAAAAGTTGGAGGAACTGCATCAGAGGGCTGCTGGCGGTGAGTTGCGGACGAAGAGGAAGTACCGCACTATGCTCGATGATAGCGACGAGGAGGAGGGGGAGGATGGACATAATGCACGGGCTCGTCGCAGAATGGCCAAGGGAGGGGATATCAGCCGGGATAACATTAAGCAGATGGGTTCGTGTGTCATTTCGTCGCCCGTTAATGGTTTGTTGACCAGGAACTACAATACGCAGGAGAGGATCCTCAGACCCGAGCATTCTACGAATCGTATGCCAAGACGATCAGGGATGACGATGACGACTCTGGTTTGGGTTACCTTCAGACTCCAGATGTGACGATGGGAGATGCAACCGTGGTAGCAGAGGGGGACGAGGACGAAGAGGAGGGAGGTGACGATCGGTATGTTGACAAGAAGCAACTGGACGATGAACTGCGGCAAGCGGCCCAAAACAAGCAGGGAGAGGTATGTTCATTTGCATCACAGACTAAACGTTTTGTGGCTGTATTGATTGGACGCGCCGAGTAGGAAATGTCTCAATTCGATCCTCTTGACCTCACTTGGACTGAGAGGGACGAGGACGAACCGAAAGTCAAGGTTAAGGCTTTCTCAGGACCCAAAGTGACCGATCGTCGAGCGGCAAATCATCGAGATGAACAGATCGAGCTTGACTCGGAGGTACGGTCCCTTTTCTCGACTGTAAAGTTCCGCTAGACTGACATTTGACATTATCACGGTCAACAGAGCCAACGATCTAGCTTCCTGGATACTGATGCGAACCGAAGCAGGTCGGAGAAGTGGGCTGTAGGGGAAAATCGATCGCGGGCTCGGGGTGGGAATGGAATGTCGAAGGGCGCGAGCGTCACTGGTCTTCGAGGTCGCCCGATTGCCGAAGGAAAGGGTTCACTGCGTCGTGGGACTGCTTCCGGATTGAAGGATTCGGGCGCGGCGACCTCGCGTTCGACTAAACCATTGAAGGCTGCGCAGAGTATGTTGAAGAGAACGGAGCAGGACCGAAGTACACGTTTTGGACAATGAAGATTCAAAGCTATGTTCCCTCTGTTCTTTTGTTTATTGTTCCCCTGTTATTCGTTGTTGTGTAAGCATGAGCTACTCGTATGATCTGTAAGTATGGACCTCCTTCGTTTTGTAACTCTGACCTTTACCTATGCCAACATGTACATGATTCTAACCAAAGCGCCGGCGAGAAGATGCGGGAACAGATGAGAACTTTGGGGCGTGGTGTGATATTAAATTTCCATTCTCGTCAATGAATCATTCATCATTCAATGAAATTGCAGACGCGCCGACAACGGGTATCGGAACGTTGTGCGTCTTCAACGCTCTCTCCGAGCTCGAGTACAGTCTGATCTAAGGTATAGATGGTTGATAAGTGCGGGGGGGTAAAAGACAATCGAGAAAGTTGTTAACTGAATGAATAATATGTATCCAAAAGTCGAATGTCGGAAGAGAAGAAAAAGGTAACAGCAAGGTGGTAAAGCACGAGGTTTGCAAGACGATAGAGGTATACATGGCATCGCGGTCAGTAGATAAGGCAAGGGTATCAGCAGTAGATATACAGATTAGTTAGTACGCTCGTAACCATAAAATCCAGAACAGTCGTCAGTGACTCTGCCTCCCAGAGAAGGGGCGACCGAATCGTAACCACGGTGCCTTCTTTGAAGGACGCGACTGAGGAATGGAAATTTTTGGCCTTGCAGACTGGCGCGCAGGTGAAGAATTTCGTCTCTTTCTGTTCGCAGTTTGGATCTATAGGCAACAAGTAAGTGGGTGCTGACAGGTATAAGGGGTCACTTTGCTGACTTTGTGACGAAGCAGAATGAGTTTTGCCATGTTCGCAGGTGGACCGCTCTCTCGGAATGGATTCCCTAGATACAAAAGTCAATTTCGTTAGTACTCAGGAAGAGAAAGGTCACGTACGAGAAGCGACAACGGCCTGACCACCCTGGTAAGTACCACAATCATCTGCAGCAATAATAGCTCCCCATAGTGACGGAATGAAGAGATAGACGAAGAGAAGAGCAGCGAGAAGAGAGCTCGTAGCGAGGGCCAACATATTAAAGGGCCTATATGTCGTCGGTGGTGGTGAAATCGCTGGAGCCAGCACGCAAATGCTTGCTGGCTGATGATGGAACGGGGTCAAGTCCAAACAGCAACGAATTGGGGTGGCTGTGTAGGCGTTGTACTTTTTAAGTTTGTGAGATTATTGGGGAATGCGTAAATGTGCTGACAGATTACTCGATTACTCGCCGGCCGCTTCATCCGAGTTCGAACCTGCATCCTCGTCAGCAAATTCTTACTCATTCATTTTCTTGTTTCTAAGCTTAGCCAAAGTTATCTGTACTGCTCCGTGCTACTTCAGTGGCGACTGTTTCATGTTCCTGTCGGCCCTAACTGTATCTACAGTCGGGCTCACCTCCAAAGCTTTCTTCAAACTTGGCCTGGCTTCCGTCTCTGTTTCTGGCCTTCAAAATCTTTCTAAGGCTCTGGAAAGTGATGACAGAGCGAACGGATGCGGAATTGTCACCGGTGAGTACTTGAGTCCTTGTGACTCGTAGAGAATGGAAGTTCTGACAAAAAGTGCAGTTTGCAACCACATATCCACGTAATTGTTCTCGCGCAAGTCTTCCATTGCGAGCCGTCAATCTGAAATACTCGTAGCCTCGATGACCCTCTGACCTGGGGAATACTGCCAGCGGGGTACTACTTCAAATCTCGTCTAACCCGTTGGACTCTTGGCGCATCGGATATTATGTTCACAAACCCGTAATACGATTTCTTCTTCGAGTTAGATCCAGCCTCGAACCACCTCGACGCTGACATTTCTCTGGTCAGCACAGGGTATTCTCTGCCTTTTTTCGCAAAGGCCAAGTTCTAGAGACATTTCGCGGAAAAGGCATCTATCAACCCGCTGTTGAAAGCGCCATAGAGAAACTAAACAAGGGAGATTGGGTGCGCATTCTCCGGACGCACTCCTTAGTCCTTAGGCCGACCGAATTCATATCATTTTCCAGATACATCTCTTTGGCGAGGGCAAGGTTAATCAACCGGGTACCTATACCACCGATATCAAAGGTCGAGCGACCCTCCCGCGATTCAAGTGGGGAATGTCAGTCTCTTCTCACATGTTCTAAATCTGTGGAGTAATCTTAAGTTTTCTTCGCTCGCAGAGGTCGCATCTTGACATCCACCGCTTCACCCCCGGTTGTGATACCTATGTGGATAACGGGGTTTGACAAGGTTATGCCAGAGGGACGTCCATTTCCTTTCAAGTACTTGCCGCGAATTGGTGCACGGTTGACCGTATCCTTCGGAGAACCTCTCCCCGCCGACGCTGTTTCTTCCATAGTGGATCGCATCTCTGCCGCTCAGCGTGAAGAACAAGATCCGACTCGGAAAATTCAACTAGACGTTCTAGTCCGAACTGAGGTTACTACAATGGTCCACGATGCTGTAGAAGCATTGGGGAGGTCTCGTTGTGGAGACTCGCTCACAGCTTAGGCTGTGGTGGGTCTTCTCCCCTCACGTGTGTGGAGCTGCTGTAGTTCAAGATATAAATAATCCTGTGTGTAGAGTCGTAGACCGTCCTTCGTAAAATACAAGAGATCCCGTAGTAATTATAACATTCCAATCTGAAGCCTGAATCCTGATTCCTGTGCAAGGAACAGACAGGCCCTCGGATAATTAGCGAATAGCAAGAACATGGGGTATGAATCAGTGATAGCAAATGCAATGCAAAAAAGGAAAACAAAAAATTGGCGTAGCAAGTCGTGTCCGTTTAGTGCGCAGCCCCGCCCTCAGTCCCACCGGCTGCGGATATACAATTCTTGAAGCTCAACATCTCTTCCACCTCGGGTTGGCCTGGGTAGAACCAGGTTGTTAGGGCCTAGGCAATACAACACAGTTATTCGTTAAAGAGATATCGACCTCGTTAAAAAGGACACTCACAATCATGAAATAGAAAGCTACCATCGCGAATCCTTCCGCCCAGTTTGTTTTCGAGTCCGCAGTCACGTAGTTGACCAAGAAGCACGATCCCAACAGGACAGCTACCTCGTAGATGTCTATCATAAGGGAGTCAGCATCTCCTAAGGTTCATCCACAGAAGGCAGAAAACCCACCGAAAAGCAGCGAGAGAGGTTTATTCGTCCACCATCCCAGAAGCACGAAGAACGGCATCCAGAATAGGGTGAACTGGATCGAAAGGTCGATCGCACGGGCTTTGGCGAGCGTCGCGGGCGCCGTCGACCTCCCAAGCAAATGCCAGAAGAGCCAACGAGCAAAATAGGCGATTGCCACCGTTCCGTCCGCCGCGAAGGAGACGATGGGGAGTAGGACCAACCCGAACCATCTGTGTGATTTGTCATTAGCTCGTGGAGATGGACTTGAGCTCCAACCGGAAAACGCACTCCTCCTGGATTCCACCCCCTTCTCTGACAAACTCGATACTATCGACCAACTTTGACAAGTGTCAATCCGAAGCCAAAATTCAAAGCGCAGAAGTAAACATACCCATTCTGCGGTTGTAGCCATCAATGCGATGGTGATAATGAGCATGGCGATACAGACGTATTGGTTGACCTCGGGCTCCGTGTGCATGAGATGGTCTTCCTCGTGTTTCAAAGCCGTAGGAGCGTTCGGGTCAGTTTTTAACGCGTTATCATCTCCCGGAGGATTATGTAGATAGATACGAGACGCGATGTACCTAGAATGACACGACTGTCAGGGAACAACACGGACAGCAGGAAACTCGAGAAGGGGACTTACACGAACAAGAGGATAAGAGCCAGGCCGTGGCTCATCGTCAAGAACATTTGGCGATTCTGGTCGTTGACGAGGCTTGTCGCGTTGGCTTCTGAAGTCCCCCGATCAAGAGCGCTGAAAAATGCGGCGGGGAGTAACAATGCCAAGACACTGGCATCGCCAAAAACACACCATCAGCGGGTGTGCGTGGAACGTGCGCAAGATAATCACCCACCCCATGATCAGTAGTGTGTGATTCAGCTCGTTGAGATGGGGACTCGCGAGATCCTGATGGATGACACGAGCACCACCTGTGATGAATGCTGTCCCGGGGATGAGAAGGAGGTGGAGTATGACCACGCCTATTATGGTGGACTGCAGGAGTTTGATTCTACGAGGACGGTTGAGACTGGGGGGGCACAGATAGGGGGGAAAGGAGTACATACTCGCATTTCGTTAATAGAATGATCGCGAGGGTAGCTTCAACGGCACTAAGGAGGAACAGTGAGATAGGCTGCGTTGTTGCAGAGACTGCCAAAGCTCACTTGTTCAGCGTGATAACAATCAAGTCCCCCAGATCCTTCCCAACGTAATGTGCCATCTGATCGCCACCATAGTCGAAGAGCTTTTCAAGGGGTATGATTGCAAGCAGCGAGACTAGGGAGAATACCGAACTCAAAACCTGTGGCGATAACACGGTTTCGACAGAGTGTATGCCACTCACAAGCAAAGGTAAGTCCATACGGGAAAGGAGAGTCGTTAGGATCTTGACCGTGGTGGTGTCGGGATTCGTTATTGAAGTGTGCAACCCATGAAAGGGGGATAAAGATGATAAACACGTTCAGCCCTGAAGGCCGCGGGAAACGTTGACGATAAGCACGGAGTCAATCAGTAACGACGAACACGCCTTGGAAACGTACAGGATGACAATGCTATCGCTGTCAAACTATCCCAGACGCCAACGTTCTTCTTCCCCTTCCTCAGGAACCTATCCTTAAACCGGACGAGCCCTCCACGGGTCGGGTAGAGATGTCGTTGGTAGGGCTCTTCGTAGCTGGCTACACTGGCAGTGCCATTCCTCTGGCCATTTGCAGCGGCTGGGTTTGCGGCTCCCTCTTCTTCGTCTAATGCTCGTGGCTTTTGGGCGCCATTAGGTTGACGACCTTTTTCGTTGAGTGTCGTCGCGGAGGACATTCCGGATGCAACCTGGCGCTACTTTTTGCACGTTACAGGTCTAGGTCCCGGGAGAGAGGAGGAAACGAAGGTACAAGGCAGGGAAGGAGTGGGGCTGGGGGAACAGAACAAAAGCTGTTGCATGATGCGTGTCGCGGCTTTTCATACTTTCTGGGAACGTGCATTTCGGACAAATCCATGTAGGCATGGCGCCACTTCTGAATGGGTTCTAACCGGTCGTAACATGGAAATGACCCTTGTAAGTATAAGTTATTTCGGGATTCTATGGGTTGTCCCTTGGAACGTCATACTTCGCTCATGACATGAGGATGGGAATATGTTTGTTTTTTCGTGCAGCGTCACAGGGAATCTGAAGGTACCTCGAGATGCTTCTTACCGCAGAAAGCTGATAAGACATCACAGTGTGGTCCGGCCATCATCGCAATGATAGGGCAACAACCGGGATATCCGCTTATGCCGACAGCGACTCGCGGATTCTTTGTTCAACATGTACTGCATTCACCGTTGAGGAGACAGGGGTCGTAGACCGATGTATTCAATGAAAGCTCGTACCTTCCACTGTCCAGGATATACGCGAGATCAACGGAATCCTTGAGCACCAGTATTCAAGTAACGCGACGTGTGGCGCGACCGAGCGCCACCATTCCTAACCATTTGTTGATCATCTGCGGTCAAAGCATCCTCCTCATTGACATAGCCAGAAGAGAGCCCTTATTTCACGAACTTGAAGTTATGTGCACCTGAGAACACCATCGTAAGCGCTATTCGTATCTGGACGGAGGAGCTTGCGCCAGAGGTATCAATGGGTCTTTTCTGTCAGCTTCAGTGAAGTAAGCACGTGCAGTCCCGGATTGCATTGTTGCGAGACCAGAACTTACATACTTACTGTCTGTTCGGCGAACCTAGGGGATGCACCGGAGGCTCTAGCACGGCCATAAAGGTCACATCAAGCCCGATGCAAGATCGTTTTGCTATGAAGGACTGATATAAGGAGTTTGCCATGTCTTGAAGCTTTGAGAATTTCCTCGCGACTCTAGAGTTCGAGGGTTCACGAGCGACGAGTTTTGAACGCAATTTGAATGGACTTCGAGGGAATTTTGTTAGGTTTGGCATTGCAGATCTCTAGAGACGATTTATTTTCAATGAGGGTAAAGGTTGAAGAATGAACATAAAAACATTGCTTGAGGTGTGCTAGATTGTGATGGTTGAATCCAAGAGCCTCCAGTCCAAGACTTTAAGAGTTTCCGAGGTGACGGTGACGTCGATAGAGTGACTCCGGGTGATCAGATCAAGGTTGGCGATCAATTGATGCGTCGAGGTGGTAACGCTTCCGTTTCCTGCTTTGACCTCCTCCTCCACTCCTCCTTCAGTTCTCGACAGGATCCTTCGTACTTTCTCTCTGCTTCGTCCCCCAGAAACCCTCAATTTACTCAGATCGTCATGCTTGACTAAACACAACCGATACACGGCCAAACAATGACCCCTTCAAATAGGCCTGTCCTCCCAGAACTCTTATCTTTCCTCCAGGCTTAATAACCTACCCCCATCATCTCTACATTTGCACTCACCCTGCACTCGCCCTCAAAGATGATTTCCTGCGTAAGATTCGTGCTCTTACAGCCCTCAGCCTCGACATTTGTGTCTCGTCAGTCACCATCCGAGACATATCGGTCTTGGTCATCGCACCCGCCGCCGTCGTTGTCGCTAGTTTCGTCGTCGCCGGTAGCCTCTATACCCCCTATACCACCTCCGACTTCTCTTCCCCTTCCCTTTCCTCCCCCACCGGCTCTATCGATACCGTTCGACTCTCAAGCCCGGTCCTCGTGGAAATGATCCCTTTTCCCGCCAACCAGGACGACACCTTGTAGCCCGCCGCCGACGAGTACAAGACCGGTCTCGGACTGTCCTTCAAGGACGCAGACTCGGATATCGCTCGACTGATGAACATGGTCGCCCTGCACACCATCGTCTATTCGACTTTGCCCCTCCTCGTGCTGGTCACTTTGAGGGTGTAGTTGTTGGACGAAGTTGTGGACTCGTCTCTCGGCTACTGGGACGTGATGGGGGAGTCGGAGAGGGAGTTTACGTGGACGACTGAGTATGGATACGATAGTTGGTTGCTCGACAGGCCCCTTTATACGGAGATGGAGGAGAAGAAGTCGGCGTGGAGGAGGATTCGGTCTGGGTTGAAGGTGTTGAGGAGACGTTTCTGAACTGCTTCTGCTAGGTCAATCTGGCCCTCTGGCTCTACTGGTGCTTGCTTCTCTGGCTTCTGGACACTCGGCGACTCTTCTTGTGCTCTCTGGCTCTGGCTCTGACTCTGGCTCTTGGACTCTGGGTGCTTCTCTCTATTCTCTCCTCGCTGCCTATCGTTTAGTCATGATACCCGTTTAGTAGTCGGTTGCCTCGTCGGCGTCTGCCTTATGGGCTACAGGCGCCACTTCATTTCCGTGTTTCTCCTCTTGTCCACATTATTCATCTATAACCTCGTGAGATATACCCAGATACCCTCTTCTTGCCTCTTCTCTCCCGAAAGCCCTAATCACACCTTCTTCGCCCTGTTTACCTTACGAGCATACTGAGACGACATCGGGCTCGCTAATCACTCTTCCCCTTTTCTCTTTTGGTCTGATCAATGTCCGGACACCCTACCTGTAACCTCTGTTGCTATACGTTTTGATACCCTGATCATACGTTTCACGGGATTTGGTCAATCATTAACCCACGACACCCACTGATATCCTAATACTACTGTTACATGGTACCCGTCTTAGCCATAAGCCACTGCCAGCTGGTCTACCAGCTG